>MU843099.1:16106-38050 GCA_030867305.1 Colletotrichum zoysiae | reverse complement strand
TTCAGACCAGACTTCAGCAGAAGCATTACACAATGCAAGCCACTTCTCAAACATCTATTCTTATCTTCCTCTACCCAAATCCACTTTAGACTAATCTTGAATAGAAACACTGGATAGCGTATCTATAGACAAGGTACACATCTACAACCCAGATCAGATAGCCAGCCAGCGAGACAATCAATCATCAGACGAAGACTAGAGTATGCAAAACAATGTCAACAGTTAACAAGTCAAGCGCAACACAGAATGTGTACTCCACTGACAAGTTCCTAATTATGGGATGATGGTTTGTCTTCACGTAATTGTTAGGTTTAATGCTATTGTCACTGACATTACATTAGATTCTATCTGAAATTCGAACTCTTTTAGCCTTTGCCTAATACACCAGGCCCAATAACATTCAACTCCTCGTCGAATCCCACGTTCTTCGCAGAACTATCTCCAACCTTCAGCGTTACCAGAACACCCGGACGTCAAAGTCCAGGCGTACTTCCGCCGCTTCTACCATGTCCCAGCGAGGTCAAACTCAAGGCCCCGCCAGCGTTCCTTCATCCATCAGCATTTTGCAATGATCACTTGGACAAGGCCATGGGGAAGCTCAAGTCTATCTTCAGACGAAACTTGTTCCCTGACCAAGCCGGCCAACTCAGCTCCAATCTGCTGGACTCGCCTTCTATCCCGGACCCGATCAGCTCGAAGCAACTTACAAACGTCCATACCCAAGTTCTGGTCACCCGAAACCTAATGCTGAATCGTCTACAGCTCCAGCACACAGTCGCAGAGGGCCCTGGCGATACGTATGGAACCCGGCGCGCCAGTTCATCTGCTATCACTTGCCAACCCGCGGCCAACGCCATAGTCATGTAAAAGGCCCAGATCGCGCAGGACTTTGGATGGCAATGACTAGATCATTAGCCTGCCGATTATCCGATCCCGAGGCTGATCCTAATAAGGAGGCCGCCATGGTTGAACAGGCCCAGAACGTTCCCAAAGGACAGGCCACTTTCTAACTCCATGGCTTCGCGTATGTACTGCCCAAAGTCATCGCTAGCGCGGCGAAAGATAGCCGTGACAAGCTCTTCGCCACCGACGTCCTCGAGCAGCTCACCACCACCAGCATCATACGTACGCCGGAGCTCCCCGTTCTCGATGACGTCATCATCACGACTGCTCGATCCTGGGCCGCTATGACGACGCGAGGAAATCAGAGGCCGCCGAGCGCCTGCACAGTTATAGCCTAAGAGTACGACAATAAGATTGCGTTAGCAAAGAAGGTGTAAGTATGGATCGCGTCCCAGCGGGACGGCAAGCGGAACGACCTCTTGACCCTTATCAGCAAACTGCACCAGGTGTCCTGGAAGGGAGGAGGGAGATGTAGCGAGTGGAAGAAGGCCGAGTTTCACGAGCTCGTGACGGCCAGCAAGATCAAGATCAACGGCATGAAGTCTACTGCCAAGTGCTACCACAACACATCAGTCATCGACCAGCTCTGAGTCCTCGCGCAACATTTCAACGCCCATAGCGCTACCTACGTCACATTTCGAGAATATTATGGTACCTAACGCCATGCTAGTCGGCGCCGGCTTCGTCTATTCGCATCTGAACCTGGACTGGCCCTTTCTCCTAGCATCATACCAGATACTCTGGTTGACATCAAGCTCTCATTCGATAACAAGTCCTCGTCGAGTACAGACCTCCCGCCAAAAACTTCAAGACACTCTAAGCACTTTCTTCCAGATCAGAATGCTGCCTTCTGTGTGTTTACAAAGCGTAAGTGATCTCTTCATATTAGATCGTGGCGCTAGTTGTTATTCCTAGAACTCTTTTGGTTGACCGTGTCATTCTATAGCACAGACAAACAGCAGGAGAATCATCATCACAAAACTTCATCTTAAACCGGGCCAAATCTGGTTATACTATACGTACACTTACCTCATCGTCATTCAACCTCACACTCTCACCGCGATAACAACTGCCTTCCAGCCACTCGCAACCACTTCCATCAATCGATAGAAGGACGACACAGAAGCCAATAACATGGTTATGGTCACAGTAGCCAAGATTTCTTTTCTAACTTGAATATCACTGTCACAAACATTAGGCCAGATACCGACACTAGGTACACGCAGGTCTGGTTAGTTTCAGGTTGTTCCAAACCATATTTTACAATCGCTTACCATTTCAAAGACTTTCCCAGGCGGATGACGATGATACATACCCTGATAGAGAGGTTCGAGTCTTCCGAATCCCCATCCGAGCCACGGTTTCGAGATGCTGCAGGTCTTCCCCAGGAAGGGCTTCAGAGACTGGCATACAACCCACAGCTACCGCATAGAAGGACGAGATCGATTGTAGTGACGACAAGCCTACTGCCATCGAGCGCTCTAAACCCATCAATCCTGGCATCGCAGCGGCTGTACTAGCCATCGGTGGAAGGTCTCGACCAGCTAGGATTTTTCCCCTGAGAAACCACCACATCCTTATCGATACCATCGAAACACAAGTTAACGTGACGAGCCTCGACTGTAGGCTTCGATAGGCCATCGATACCGAGGTCTGTCGCCCTCTCTGGCGGGACTTCTACCTCTGCTCTCATGTTACCATTCAGGGCACTGCCGCACTGCTCGCCCCGTTCATTACACCGTTTGATTAACAAGGCCAACGTAAAGGCCAATACTCTCCAGCGCATGCTCAACAGACAGTGCTACTCATACGCTCGCTCAACTACTCCTGTCTCAATCCATTCCGCCATCTACTACACAGATTGTTGGAATATCGGCATCGGATATGGAACAACCCGAATGCCGGCATCCGTTTGCCAGCCTATTTCTATCCGGCTGCTTGGCAGCCCCCATGTTCTTCCCCTTTCCCCTTTAACAGCAGCAATAGTTACACCCGAATACTACTCTGTTCAACCCATTCGAATGGCCCTGTGATACCAACACAGATATTACTTACGGCCGCACTCGTGCGCATGAGAACATCGCTACATCCCAGGGCTTCCGTTCTGGACCCAAGGCTGCGGAAATGGTGGACGAGTACGACACTCGCGGCCAGTCCATATTCAAGAATGATCGACTGAGGTCGGGACTATGAAGCGTCTGATAGCGCAAAAGTACCAGGGATAGAAGCTGCCTAAGTGGACTGTCATTTTGGCCACCAGGCGTCACCATATCCGCTTCCTCCCACAGCAGGGCGATAAGAATGGCAATCCGTTGCCCAGTACTCTCCTAGACCAGGCCTACTATAACAGCACCAAGCCCCATCCTATAAGGTTGTTGGCCTGTGCCTGTACTTTGGCTGTAGCGCTATTGAAGGCGACGCCCTTTACATGCAGCGCGGCTTTTATACCTAGCAGCTAGGCCTTATGCATCACGTCTAGGACTGTCCCCTTTAGGGTCTAGTTAATAAATATGTCACTTAAGAACGCGTAGTGATATTAAAGACCCTCTAATCATCGCCGCTTAATAAAAGAAGCGTCCATCATTTGCCATCAAGAACCGATCTCTTATAAGCGGTCTTCTAAATTCTCACCTAAGCCACAGCGTCAAAACGCTACAGATCTGAAACCTCAGGCATTTAATTTAGACTTTGCCCGAGCTGTCTCTCGCAGGGCCGAGCCAACGCCCCCCCCCCTCTTCCCCAGAGGGACGTATGCCGACAGCCTACAAGTGCTCTCACGCCAAAGGCCTCTCTCCCGTCCCCCCCGCATGAAACCAGACGACTCGGTTTGGCCTCCATGACGTGGTGTTTCATGCCTGTACTCGGAAGCTCCCGCGGCGCGACTGGTTGGTCGGGGGGAGGATGGTGGTCATATATCGAACGACATGCCGCGACTCGTGGAAGCACAAACCTCGGGGCCTGGCGGGGGGAGCGAGGGGGTGGGGGATATTTAACGAACGAATACCCCGCGACGGCAAGCCACCGTGTGTTTTGTTTTTCGCAATGTTATCGTTCAGACCCGACGAAGAAAGACATATTCCCATCCCTTCACTCCGGGTTATCTTGGAGTTGGCGTCTCATTAGCCCTTTCTTCTCTTCGTTTCCAACCAACTCAAGGGTTTACTCGGGAAAAAAGAAAAAAGAAAAAAAAAAAACCAGCCATTCTACGATGCATCTCCGGTCGCTCCTTGCCGCCGCGATAGTCGCCAGCGGCGGCGTGCACTCCCTCCGCTTGGGCCTCCCCGGCGTCGCTCTCAGCATGGTAAGAATCGAGAAACCCCCCTTCCCCCTTCGTCCCCCCTCCCCTTCGGGGCGTATCTGCCCCGCGCTGCCACTTTGGCTAAAATAAATACCGGAGGGAACGCAGGCATTCACCCTCGGCCGGCCGACGCTCGTCGCGTCCGACGTGACGGCCGACGACGGCCTCGAGAGGAGGCAAGGGGAGAGCCTCTGCATGTCGATCGACCCCTCCGAGTGCGTGGCGGTGAAGCGGGACGAGAACACCGACGGCGGCCTCGAAAAGGACGACGAGGAAGAATGAGCTCCGTCTCCTATTTCCTTTTGACTTGTAGAAAAGAGAGCACGGACGGACAACCCCTATACGACGAGGTCGCACGTGTATGCGTGTGGACGCAGGAGGCTGGCCCCTTGGATAGAATCGTGCGAGACAAGCTGCCGTCTTCGAAGTCGGCTTGCCTATTCAGATCGAAAACTTACTCCGGCTTTTTTCTTTTCTTCTTTTTCCCCTTCCGGGACCGTCTGTTGTTCATAGTCACACATCGCGTAGGCGATTGCGGTTTCGGCGCCTGGCACGAACACCCCCGTAAAACTCGTAAAGTCTGAAAACCGCTCTGAAAACCAGCCACAAGTGAACAAACATTTGCAAAGGTTGAGAAGTTCATTGTTCTCCCCGGGACTGCGTCTGGGTTGTCGAATCGTGGACCACGCCATCAGACACGGTGGAAACGCAACCGTGAGTCGCGTCAACGCCCCCCCCCCCCCACCGCGACGAGGGCGCTTGAACAGAAAACGCACACTGATACGAAATCAAGACCGCCACGCAGAAGCCCAGCGCAAAAGATTTCGATATGAAAGACGTGAGCCAGCGTCGTTATCCTCCCCCATCAAGTGATGTAGATCCCGACAGGAGCCATTCAATCCCCCCCCCGGACCCCGCCGGACCCTCCTCCATGTCCGGCCCTCTTGGCCCCCACTACCCCGCCAAGCTCCCGAAACGCCTTTGCCCGGCGCCCCGGCACCGCCCGGGACCGCCTCGCTCGGCACCCAATCTCACCTCATCAACCCCCCCTGCCAGCTCCTCTGCCCCCGACTGGACAGCTGACACTATCGCACCGCCACACACACACACACACACACACACACACAGGGCAGCGAGAAGAAGGGGGGATGCTCACATACAAAAGGACAAGGGGTGACATCAGGAATCCCCAATCAGTGGATATTCTCCGGCCACTACGGCAGCTCTCGGCATTGCTGAGGGCTGAGGGTTGCTTCATTTAAACCCGCCCCCATTCCGCCCGCGTAAGGCAGCCTAGGCTGTCTGTCCCTCCCTCTCGTCTCCCCCCTCCCTGTTGCAAGTCGCATTATTTGCTGTTTGCTTACTGCATCGGGCACAGGTCACGGGCATGCGAAAGCAAGACAAAAATTCAACACGGACAAAAGAAGAGTAGATTTATCGGAATTAGAACGCATATTTTGACAAAACAAAAGCTGGCTGGTTATATGCAAAAATTCCCCACACCCATCCTATGCATCGTCTAAGATGCCAATAACAAGGACTGCCGATCTCGACGAGAGGGTGGCGGACAGAAGAAGAAGAAGACAGGCTCTGGCTTCCAAACAACTCAAGCCCAAAGCCACAAACGAAAAACTCCAATGAAATGCTTCCAGATGTACTGATGATATGATCTCACTCTCTCAAACCATCGCTTCGCAACCCAAAAATAGTGGTGGGAAGAACAAGTGTATGTGTGTGTGCCCGGAACTCCGTCCCTGCCGCAGGATGCGCGGGGCGGGGTGTGGCAGTTTTTACGAGCGGAGTGGGTTCTGCCCAGGACCATGAGCGCTCTTATCCCATGCCGTCCTGAATCTGCCCTATTCGATATGAAATGTGTGATTACCTGATAGTGGATCGGAAGGCCAATAAAATATGTAAAGTAAAATAAGAAATGACGGCGGAGGCGTCGGCGGCGCTTGCAAGATGGTGCGCTCGTGTTGACAAGCGCCACGCTGCAACCTGTCACCCGCCATTGGACGCAGTCGCTGCTGCCTGTGGTGAGTCCAGCCAGCCACCAAGCATCCGAGTTTTTTACAACCCAGAGTCGTGCTTGGGCCACGGTGCCGTCGGGTAGTACTTCCTCCACGCATCGCAGGTCGGCGCGAGCGCCTTCAAGTCCAAGGCTTGGGCAATTTCGTCCTTGCGCTCGAGGAACTGGACGCTGAGGCCCATGCTGACATGCCAGGCGATGTGGCAATGCATAAGCCACGCGCCCGGGTTGTCCGTCTTGAAGGCGATCACCATCCATCCACCGCCGGGGAGTTGCGCGACGTCTCTGCGAGTGGGGTTGTCAAACTGCAGATCCGCCGAGCTTGTGAACTGCCCGGTACCGGTTCCGAGCAAGAGGAAGTCGTGGCCGTGAAGGTGGATGGGATGCGGAAGGAGAAATTCGTTCTGAATGACCCACCACGTCCATACAGAAGCCTCGGGAATCTCAATGATGTTGGCGCGCGTCGGCCACGACGAGTTGCCCTGGGCGACGTACTCGAGGGTTGGCTTGTCCCACTGAACATCAATGTCATGGCCGTTGACCGTCCAGCGAAAGACCTTGTCGTTGCCGATGGTCGGTTGCTCCAGGTTGACGTCAAGGATCTGCTTTTTGGGGTCGAACTCATCTTTGGGCGCGGTTCTGGGGAGGACCGGGGTGAATCCCGTGTCGTCCGCACAGCCCAGATTGGCGGGAGGCGTGCCCTTGTCGACGGGGAGTCTGTCGGGAGCACCGTCGTAGAAGAACACGGACGCGGGGTACGGGTTCTTGGTCAAGCCGCAAAGACCGCCCCCGCCGACGGTTGCGTTGAACCAGTAGTTCTCGACCGCCTGGTTGGCTTCAATAATAACATCATATCGCTGACCAACAGTCATGAAGAGGCTGTCTTTGACGACGGGCTTGACAGGCACGAAATCGGTGGCAATCACCGTCATTGAGTGTCCTACTAAGGAAACAGTGAAGGCGTTGTCAACAGAAGTGTTGATAAGCCTGAGACGGTGCTTCTTGCCAGGCGTCAACCTGGTCTTTTGATATTGACCACCCGGGCCGAGCGGGTTGATGTTCTTGCCGTTGAAGAGAATGTTGTCGCTAGGCGGCGCGCCCCCGTTCACAACGAGCTCGGCCTTGCGCTCGAGTCTGTCTGCGGTCTCGTAGTACCAGTCGGTGATGGGATACGGGCCGAGATCGATGTCGTAATCTGCAGACGCCGGGCCGTTGATCTGGATGGAGCCCACGACGCCGTTTCCGTACTGGGAAGAAAAGTGGCTGTGGTACCTGCGGAGGGCGTGTGAGCATGCGGGTCCCGAATCTTCTTGGACAAAGAGACATGCTTACCAAGATGTGCCGTACTGCGTGAGCTGGAAAGAGTACGTCCTGCTCTGCCCGGGGGGGATGGGGCACTCGGTAACACCGTTGGCGCCATCCTGGTCGTTCGAGTTGCGCTGGTGCAGGCCGTGCCAATGAAAAGAGGTGCCGTTGCTCGGGAGTTGGTTGTGCACATGGACCTGAACAAAGTCGCCCCAGTCCGCCTCGATCGTGGGCCCGGGGAATTGGTTGTTGATCAGCATGGCCGGCTTGTGGACGCCATCTGGTGCGATGTCCTCCAATTGACTTAGGGTAAAATCAAACTTCCTAGTTGTCAGCACATGCTGTGATACTTTGGGGGGGAAGCGATGCTTACAGTTCTCAACTTTCCCTGGGGTGGCGTGAGAATCTCGAAATCTGTGTCGAGGTTGAAGTTTCCGTTCCAGCAGGCTCTACCGGTGCAACTCTGCCGTGGTTCGACCGAACGAATGGGGTTAGCCTGGGCGACAGAAGAAAGGAGAACAGCCCCGAGGCTGGAGCTCAATAACTTGGAAAACATGATGAGAGTAGAAGCAAAGAAACGAGAAGGAGATGAGCGAGTGAGTTGATGATCTGAATCGCCGTCGAAATATCGGACGGACACAAGGCGTTATATACACATTGTGTATCAACACGACGATGCCTCGTACTAGACGTTGGCCTCCTTTTGGGGCAGGAAATCAATAGTCTCGATGCACTTGCATGCCCAAGAACGCCGAGTGGCGTGCCGTCTTCCAGCTATGCCATGATGCAAGTGAGAAGACGAGCTTCGAGTAGAGAGGTGAGATGCATCCACCCCTGTCCCTCAAGCAGCAACCTTGCTTCCTTCTGACATGGAGGGGACAATAAGCCAAGGCCTTCTGGTAGTAGGGAACATCGTGCAGTACGACCAAGACGGTGTGGTCGATGCACCGTGCCCCAGGTTAGAAATGAGCCAGCAATAGATGTGGACAATGGAGATGCCAGCTGTGAACAATCTCGGGTGAGGCTGAGTGCCGACTTGGTCAAGGGGGGGAGGCAGTAGCCAGGCAGACGAAAAGCAACAGACTTGACTGGGGGGGGGCGGATCGTGTCAGATCCCCAAATTGGGCCCAATATTAATCTCTGCCCTACGAATATGAAGTGCAGCAAAGCTTTGACTGGCTCGCGGGACAGAGGCTGAGAAGGGGTGAAGGAAGGGGCTGACAGACCTCTCGGAGACCAACCGTATGCCATGACATGTCACGGATGAGCATACGCCAATCGGCTTGCAGCGAATCGGTGGGCGCTTGGCTCTATTGTCGACTTGCAGAAGACTGTCAGCATAACATCCGCCATGGCTGCCAGCTTGCAATGATAGTCTGAAGGCTCCGAGGTAATCACGAGGGAGTCGACTCGTAGCGGCCGGTAGTGGTATGACCGCATTCAAAGCAGTAAGTACGCGACGGCGCGACTGGCTGTAAACCGGGTCGGGATGGAGGGTCGTCATCACATGAGATACATGGTATGCATAGATGGGAGAACCGACAGCAATAGTGGACCGTATCACTCCAGATGTAAGCCTTGCAGGATTCGGAGAGTCGCGACTTGGCATGGGAGCCCGGCAGGCCGGCGAGCCAGGAACGGAATTCATCAACATCAACGGTCTGAAGGTGTCATAGCGGCCCGTTCAGCAAACGGTTTTGGTGAGAGGAAGTTACCCGCAGCGAGGCCAAAGTGCTGGTGTTGACAAGACTGGTTCTCGGCGGTGAGGTGAATACGGATGGCCAGGCAGCGTAAGGCGGAGGCAGGGACCAGGTTCGCAGATACGAAGGCAGAAGATGGAAAAAGCAAAGCCGTTTCCTGATGCATGCCAAGTAATGAGAATGTGGACCGACTCGAGAGGAGCAGAACGATGGGGCCAGTCCAGAGACGGAACCGTCGGTCCGCTCGAGGGCGGGAGAAGCAGCTGTAGTGCATCCAGGGCAGGGCAGAACAGCATTATCGGATAAGTACAGCATGCTGCAGGTTGGTAGGCGAATCGAGGTGTGCTGCTGGAGTCAGTCCTTTCCAGCTCATGTGCTCAGCAACATGGCGGGTGTCTCGTATTGAACGCGATTAGCTCCATTAATCGCGGTACCTAGGTAGACGGACTCAAAAGACTGTTGAGGCTGCCGTGCCGTGCTGGCATAGGGTCTTTTTGGGGGCTATTTTTAGGGTTAGCTACCTAGGTAAGATGGAAAGGTGGGAGGACGCTCAGGGAATCCTTCCTTCACCACGTCGCTGGGACTTGGGTTGCCCTGCAGCGCACTACCTAGGCAGTAGATACACGGGTAGACAGCACCGCGCAGTTGTGTGTACCTCGTGCTTTGAGACGAAAGATAGGGCCGGACGATGGTCTGATGTGAAGAGGGGGAGGGAGTCAGCCCCATCTCGACCAGGATACCTTGGCAAGGTTCCAAGGACATGGGACGATGAGGTGCAGGAGCGATACCTGCCGGTGTTTAGCGGATGACATCAAAAGGGTCCGACGAAAGAAGCTTACTCGACCTACCTAGTCGACGGTGTTTTGCGATGCGAGGTCAGGATCGGGGTTGTTGTTATTGGAAGGGTTGTAACCGCGGAGTGGCTGTGACCGGGGCAAAGCTGACAAGCCTGACATAGAGGAGGAGGATGTCACCCACACCTCCAGCGCCTGCACAGTGTGTGCAACAACGGACACGGCCGAGAAACGTGTGACGGCAGTTGCCATGTGCCAGCAGCTACACGGTGTCAGTCGGCACTTGCCGCGGGCCACCGGTATTAACTTTTAATTTGGGTAAGGTTGGAAGGTGCACAGGTACGTACCTGCCGGTACCTGCCCAAGGCGGTCCGGTCCCTTTGGCCCATCCCAAGTTGCCAGGTACCTACCTCACTCAATGTCCAGGTCAAGAATAGCTTAGCTGCCGGCTTGCGCCACGGACGGACACAGACACATTGACAAGATCCTTCCAAGCCTCACCGCTCAAGGCACCAGGGCAGAAAGGGGCAGGATGCAACATGCAACATGTCAGCCGGTGTTGCCGTCGTCGTTGCCTTCTTCTTTTTGGCCATGGCAGCGGCTCGGGCGTATCCATCGTCCATCGTATCCCGACCAACTTGGCTTTCCTCCGCAGCATCGCGTTCATCTACTGAGGCTCCAACAGGAACATCATGTCATCTGACCGAGGGCCTCCTCTCTGAGAGTTGCTGCCTCTCCCGACAGATCCGCCGCCGTTTGTCTGTCCACTTACCCCACGCATGGCATATGCATGTCTTGGATTCAAAAATTCCAAATGCAACGCGGCAAGTCTATCTGGTAGTCTCTTGCACGCGCTCGCGCCAATGCATGACGCAAACTTGAACACGTTGGAACGAGCCCCTCCCTGTGAAGCTCGGCCGAACATCTCAGCGTATTATTCTGGAAAGCCATGACGGGCAGACAGCTCTGGTATGCTGCTGACCACGCCTCTGCGCGGCCTCTATTACGCCCGAGTTGCGACCGCCCCGCCTCACCGTCAGCTCTTTTCTTTTCCCTTTTCTTTTCCTTATTCTGTTGCCGCTAAGGCTGCCGCAGTCCGCTGTTCTGCATATTAGCGCCCGCGTGGTGCTCTCGCTCACCTCACCCAAGGGTCCCCGCGTCAAGCATTTTCTTCGGCCAATTCCACCACTTCACGTATCCTCGTTCGTACTCCGAGGCCAAGTCCGACCCGTTTCCCTCACCGTAGTCCTTGAGCCCCCGTCGCGTGTCAATGGCTCGTTTGGCCTCGTTGGCAACGTCTTTTAGACACGGCTCCACCGGATCTGTGCCATCATCCTCCCGCATGATGGAGCATACTTCTTGGATATACAAGTGGTTCGTCAGATTTTGCACGACAGTCACGAGCATCGCCCTTATTTTCCTCCATACGGCCCTTCCCAACACTAGCGTTCTCAAGTATCTCCTTTTTGGTCGAAGGAATTCCGCCCCTCGGCAGCACGGCAGCTCGTATCGCCATCAGCGTGGGCCACACAGCTCGATCCAGTGACGGTGCAATCTCTCCGGCGCGCGCTTTTCCTTCAGACTATTGGGAAATTGGCTAGAGCACAGGAAAAAAGGCTTGAACAATATCGATTGCGCCAGTGAACGGAGGATTGCCTCCCATGCCGCTCCTCCTGGCCGGGTCATCGGGCACGATCCAAGGCACTGACGGGCATGCTTGTCACCCTCGATGAGGTCCCGTCGGTTCCGCTCTACGAGGGCCGCCTACCCCGGGTCTCCGCGGAATCTCGTCAAACCTTGTGCGGCATCTGTTGGCGTTGCTACATAGTAAGCCTTCGTGTGCGATCCAGGCGCGCCACCGGCCGTATTTTGCACCGCGCTCGGTTCGAAATACGAGCTTTGACCCCGGCTCTTTCTCGAAACGGTCACTTTTTTCTTTTTCGACACACGTGTCTGTCGAACTCACCGTTATGGCGTGTCTCATCCTAACTCCAGTCTTGGGTAGGGCTGTTGCCGGATTGCATTCCTGGCGACCTTAATCCAGCTCTCATTGGCCCTGCTAGCCTTTACGAGCCAATGCAACTACTTCGCATCAATGCTTCAGGTGCTTGGAGGTGGGCACGCCGACAATGGAACGCACTTGGTCTCGGCTGCCACCGCCTCGATGGCTGCACGGGTCGAGGAAAACGACGCAGCCAGAACGACCGGTGTGCAGTCTCGCTGTCGGGGACGCAATCCTAAGTCGCGCATCCTGCTTCGATAGCTTGCATGAGCTGGTCCAGCTTCTCGTATGCAAGGCACCGGGTGTCAGTGCGTACGATCGTATCGGTCCAGGTTGCACTGCTGATGCAGTCGAGGCATATCCCATATAAAGTGCCATCGGCCTGAGTAGACCGTTTGAACCCCCAGCTTGCGACCGCCACAGCCGCCGCCAGGCGTAAGCTAGAGCGCTCCTTAGGTCGTGCGCTCAGGAGACGTTCCGACGCCACTTTGCCTTTCCTAATGTCGGCCCCTTTTCCGCCCCAGACTCGCATATCTCTAATTTGCTATGCCAGCCGCTTTGGCCAAGTGTGCCTCTGGCGGCCGAGCTACCGGGCCCCTCCCTTGGCGGAGCCGGCGCCGGCTTCCGAGTTGGTGTGTGCACCGGTCCCACTCTGCCGGGCCGCCGGTGCCACCTTCCGTTTTGGGTGCGGTAGCGCCAACCGTAATCCGAACGACATGGCTTCTTTTTTGCATTTCGCGATCAAGGCATCCCCTGTTTTCTTCTTCTTCTTCTTCTTTTTTTCCGTTGTTCAAGTCCTTTCGCGGACCGACCAGCGTTGTTCGTTTGGCCCTCCATACGCTTCTCACCTCCGCGAGTCGAGATGTGCGCGTGCATAAGCCGCCAGAATTAACTGTGATCTGGCAATCCATAGGCAGGAGAAGGGAAGGGAAGAAACGCTTTGATTTTACAGCTGGTAACGGTCCAACTGCGTGGCCTGTGCCCCCTTTGTCTTGGGCTGTGCAAAGGGGATGCGTGCCATCGCTGCTGGGAAAACGCAACTAGTAGGTGTAAGAGGGAACTTGACGGCTTTCAGGGCGGAGGGTAGGGAGTGACAGATCCTTGCGCGACGACATGGCCAACTTCAGTAATCTTGTGTTCGTCGCCAACGTCCGTCGCGTCGCCTCCATGCTGTTCTGGCAGAAGTGTCTATATTCTCGAGAAACCAGCGGTTTGCCTTGGAGATCTCGAACCACACGGCTAGGAAAATATCCTCTATGGCCGCCACATTTAAAAGGCATCCCGCGTCAGTGACTCGTCTCGGTAGCTTGTCTTCAATGCCCGCCCCAGCACACCCAACCTCCGGACGAGATCAATACGCATGGAGACGTTGGAAGGCCGACCCGGCCTGCTCCCGAAGCTGTTTCGGATTGCCCACCTCCACGATCCTGCCGCCGTCCATCACCACCACCACGTCGTAATCCTCGATGGTGTCGAGCCTGTGCGCCACGGCCAGAACGGTATGGCTTGAAAGCTCTTTTCCGATCACCTCCTGAAGCAACTCATCGGTCTTGTGGTCGACGCTGCTGGTTGCTTCGTCCAACAGAACAACCCTGCTCTGATCTTTGTGCAATATGGCGCGGGCCAGAGCAAACAGCTGCTGTTGGCCGTGGGACAGACCCACCTCGGCGAAGCTGGCGTCCAGACCGCCGCGAGACTTGATCACATCATCCCACAAGAAAGTTTTCTTCAATGCCTTTAGCAGTTCTTCGTCGCCGGATCGCCCATCGAAGGATCCGTTGGGGTCAAGGTTCGTCCGAACGGTCCCAGGCAGAGTCACCGGGTCTTGAGGTAGCGTGATGAAATGCGGTCGGATCGCCTTGCGCGACAGCGAGCGAAGATCAATGCCGTCGATCTCAATAGACCCTGCCGGCGTATCCAGGAGGCGGAGCATTGTGAGAAGGAAGGAAGTCTTGCCGCTACGTCATCCAATGTGAGAAAATGTTAACAAGGCGGGCATATGCTAGGAGATGACTTACCTTCCTGTGCGTCCGCATAAGCCAACCTTCTGGCCAGGTTTGATGCTCAAGGAAACTTCGCGGAGGACATTCTCATCACCAGCCCTTTACCAAAATTAGCACCAAATCTTCCCGCGAAGTCTACAGTGTGGGGGAAATACTTGTATCTAGCATCTATGCTCTTGAGGTTGATTGCACCGGAAGATGGCCATCCTTGAGGAACCGGGGGTAGATCCTGAGCATTGGCGCCATCTTCATGAGGAGTATCGCGAACAAAGTCACGTAACCGAGCGATTGCGCCAAGAGAAGTCTCCAGGTTTGTCCAAGAACTGATCAGCCTCGACAAGCTAGAATTGAGGCCCATGAGGCTTAACATGGATAGACCAATGGCACCGCCGCTTGTTGTGTTGGTGGATTTGACAGCAAATGCAACCTGCAAATGGTTAGTGTGTCTGGAAAATAACAGAATATAAGAAAGATCCTCACTAGAATGGTTGCAATCAACGCGACGAACAGATCCAGCATAACCGCCAACCATCGTTGAATACAAAACAGCAGGTAGTAAGGCCTCTGAGAAATGTCAAGCAGGCGAAGTTGTTCTTTGACGAAGCCCTGCTGCCATCCAAAGGCGCGAATGGTCACAACCCCGTTGAGAGTCTCCGTAAAGTGGGTGTAAAGCGGTGACTTGGACTCGAGGTCGAGATGACGCATCTGCCGAGATGTCTTGAGATAGAACTTCTGCAGGAAGTACAAGGGCAAAACACAAAAAGGGATGACGGCTGCGAAGTACCGGGCTCCCGAAGCGATGAGTGCTGCGGAAGCGATAGCAACCAGAGTATCGAGCACGACCTCGAAAAAGGCCGTGGGTAGAGTCTGATCTACAAGCGTCATGTCCTGGCTGAAGCGGTTGAGAGTGACGCCGCTGTCCACTGTTGTAAAGAACCACAAAGGAGCATTGAGGACAGAGTCCAGAAGTTTCCAGTGTAACCTTGCAGCTGAGTGAGGGATGACAACGACGAAGAAGATTCCAACGGCCAGCCCCGAGAACAGGACGGTTCCAAGACAGAATCCTAGGTAGGCGCCAAAGTAAGCGCCGCGGCTTCCATCGTTGGTTCCACGCTCGGTCCAAATTCTCAGCCAGATGTTTGGCATGAAGCCTAGAAAGATGTATGCGGCCGCGGCAAGAACAAATGCGATGGTAAGTGTTGGGCCAATGGATCGTAGGTAGAATTTATAGAGCGAGAAGTCACCCGATTGTCTCTGAGTAGTGTCTTCTTCCTTGGTCTCTGATGCCTCGGATTTCGGTGCTTCGGTCGCCACATTCGCATCTTCATCCCCTTGAATGCTGTCTTCCGGATGGGGTTCGAAGTCAACGTCCTCGAATGCCGTGACAAGATTAACCGAAGGTCCTGCTTGTTCCAAAGACCCCGTCTTGCTGAGAAGGACGACGTTGTCGGCGGTTGACTTTCGTGGACCTGGTGGATTCATGTCAGTATGTTCATGAAGTGATTACCATGAAGCAGATTGACGACGGGGAACAGGCAGGAAGACTTACCGGCAGAGGTAGCGTGGACGACAGTCGTATCGCCTTCCCGCAGAAGACCCTTCCCGCCAAGTAGGCGGCTGAACACTTTCGTTCGTGTCTCGGCATCGAGAGCGCTGAAAGGATCATCTAGAAGAACGATAGACTTTCTGGCGTACACAGCTCTCGCAAGCGCCTAAATATCACGGTATCAGTAATCGTAACCCTCCATTTGGGGCTGGGCTCCACTCACAACTCTTTGCTTCTGCCCACCACTAAGTGTAATACCACCGCTACCAACAAGTGTGTCGTCTCCCTTGGGCAATCTAGAAATATCTTGCTTTAGATCGCAAGCAAAAACGACACGCTCGTACCATTCGTCATCGAATCGCTCTTGACCAACGATGTTGTCCCTGATAGAGATATTCCGCAGCCAAGCTGACTGTTCACAGAAAGCAACCGACATGTTTCGTTCTGCAAACCGGATGTTACCACTTGCCAGGGACATTTCTCCAAGGATGGTCTTCAGGAATGTTGACTTTCCACATCCCACAACGCCAGTGACCTCTGTGTATCTGGCTCTTGGAAGGGACAGCGTGATATCTCTGAGGATCGGCTCTTCTTTGCCCTCGACTCTGACAGTTACGTTCTCGAGACTAATAGCAAAGCCAGATCTCTGTGAAGGCTGTTGAGCATTCATCGCCTTCATCTCTATGGCGCGGTGTTTTGAGGCCGTATCCGGCGAGATATCGGGGATTGATGCTGTGCTCACGGAATGCCTTTTGAAGCGGCTTGAATGTCTCGGACTTCTCCGGGCTTGCGCTCGTCCTGAACGAGAAACTCCTGTATGCGACCGAAGCAGGCGACAGAAGACACAAAAGTCGGGTAAGAGCCAATCAAGTTAGCTAAGGGGGTAGAGACTAGGGCTACAATGGCGAGAGATGTGAAGGCTTGAGATATGGTGAAGCCATCAGCCCTGGTCCAGAAGACTGCAGCCGTCACGACAACGGCTGGGGTCATCTGGTCTGAGAGATTCGCTATTATTGGAAGTGTCAGATGCAAATGAAGGGTGACGTTTGTGAACGCAGAGACTTACAAATGAGAATGATTCGCACGATGAACATCCTGAACTTCTTCGACATGTCAAGCTCTGTAATCCTGAGTTTCTGCACCATTGTGGCAAAATAGTCAGTGAGGCCCATCATTTTGATACCCTTGATTCCTGCCAGCATTGAAGAGGTAGTGGAAACGCGTTCCTGGACACCTTCGTTCCACATCATCCTTGCGGGACCAATTCCATCAGTGGCTCTTTCTGTAATGAAAGTGCAAACTGGTTATCCGTCAGTTAACAGTCCAAGACGAGATGGTATAAAGAAGACACGAAAACCACTTACGGACGGCTGGGATCACAACGACAAAACACGCTGCCCCAATTTGCAGATTCAGTAGATAGACAGCAACGCCTAGCTCAAGAACGCTAGCCCATATCTCATGCAGATCTTTGACCCCACTGGCGATTGAGTCAATGTCGGTGCTCATGAGAGTAACAGCCTTCCCTTGGCTAGCAGTTGCGGCGTCTAGCCCAAGAGATTTTCTGAAGATCAGGGATACCAGCCCGCCTCGTAGTGTAGTCGTGAGCTGGTACACCGCATGGTTGTAAATGCCTTTGGAGATCTAAGAAATCAGCACACCACTCGTTGCGATAGGAGAAGGGGGTATCACTGACTGCTAAACCCAGATAAACAAGCAAAGCAGCGCCAATAAGTCCCCCTGCAACCTCGTGAGACTGCGCGTCGCTAGGCTCCCCGACAAATTCAATGATTCTTTTAATCAGGAAAGATTGGGAAAAATTGAAAGCTGCCAAACACAATCGCGGAAGGATTGGGGCGAGGTAGCCAGTGCTGAAAGCGCAGAGCGTGGATCTCAGCAAGGCATGCTTGGTAGACTTGTCACTGCTATCCCATGACGAGCTCAGCATAGACAGTAGCCGAGCGGAGTCAAACTTGTGATCGATGTTACCGAGATCTCCAACATTTAACATGCCTCTAGAACCTTGGAGGAACAAAGGGTTCAGCCAGCCGAATACAGATCTGCTGACCGGTCCACTGATCTCTTCCTTTGATGAAGGCTCCGGTGAAACTGGCTTTGGTATTTCTTCCAGCAAAACAAGAAGAAGCTTCATGACCAGAGACACTGTAAACACAACGCCAATCTTTTCAGTTGTGTTGGGCTGTTGTAGAAAGAGCGATCTCGCTTGGGCCATATCAACCAAAGCTGAGATGAACAAATAGATGCTGAGGAGCTTGGACGGCCTCGTTGAGTGTCTATGCTCTGCGTAGACCAAGCCGATAACGAGCATCGAGTTGACCAGGGCTAAAATGGCCGCTGCTATTGATGCTGGAGTTTTGGCAGTGGTCGGAAGTGCCCATAGTGCCAAGAGAGTCGCTTGAAGGGAGAGGTGAATCGTGCTAGTAGCCTAGAGGAAGATCTTAGATCTGATTCTGCAACTTTCCCACTGCCGTTCCACGTACAAGCTTTGCCAAGAGAAGCCATCCGCTGCATGGGATCGAATGACTCCGCAACAGCCATGCGACTCGGCATGGAATGATGGCCAAGAAAAGCGCGGAGGGAACGATGGACAAAATAGCCTGTTCAAAATAAAGCGTGAAGTCGAATTGTCCTGTCAACTGCGGCCCGAAGGCATCAAAATCCACCGACGCGTTCATCGAAGCACGGTTGTTGATGTCGACAGCACAGCCCAGCAGTCAAGAATGCGCAGAGGGGAAAACAAAAGTGAAAAAGAAAGACTAAACAAATATTCAGCGGTTTCATAAGCACACATCCGACGCCCTTGCTGAAGTACTAGCATAATAAAATGCAGGGCAAGCCCGAGCCGAGGCGGGAGCCTCGATCCCAGCTTCCTAGCCGGGCTAGTCTGGACCGGGTCCTCGTTGTGCAAGGGGTGCAGGGATGTGATGCCCTCCCCTCCCCTCCCTGGTAGATCCCCCCCAACGCAGTCGGTTCAGTGTTGCGGCGTCCACTGCAACTTCGGCGTTACTGAATAGGTACCACAGAACCAACTTCACAAGATGTGAGACAACAAGCCTTCGTAGAGAAATTATCTGGAGTTTATTCATACAAACAAGTCCACGGGTCGTCAATACCACACTTTCCGAGCTCGGGACCTTTACCAAAGTCTTTGAAAGGCCCTGAGACGTGGTGCTGAGCAGCCCATTCCTGAATCTGACGATAAACTGCGGGTCATGAATTCCTTTGAATGGGCGGCCGCACCCACCTTGCTGAAGTCGCGACACTCGTGCAAAACATTCGAGTGAGCCCGAACATCACCATGTTTTAGACTGTATTGAAAAACGTTCGGTACAACATCTCCAGTGCACTGAACTGACTGCCTCAGTGAGTCTATGCAATGGTCTAGATGCGTAATACTCAGGTGATCGCCCTCGCGATCTTCAAGCGCGGCTTCGGGTGATGCGTATAGAAGGTATGGATTATGTGTGCTATTCCATTGCGGTTCGAAGAAGTAGTAGAGCCCCTTTCGAATGCTGTCCATGCAATGTAGATCGTGGAAGACATTGAGGACGACTAGGTATCCGCTTCCCTCAGACTCAACCTCGGGCGCAGTCTTGTTCGGTAGCATTCGTGCCTCTTCTTCCGTGATATGCGTGAACATGTCTGTTTGGAAAGACTTATCAGTTCGGCCTCAAAAATGTCTAAAATGGCATTTTTCTCACTTCCATACAAACTCTGCCAAGCCTGATTGGTTTTCGCCGAAGGCCTTCCCTGGAAATCGCTTTCGCCTCCTTCCACTGAGCTCGCAAATTTTGCCAACTGATGCTCAATAGCATCATTGGCAGGAGCTACAAGGCATTAGATACACCCAGAAGATTCTCTCATCGTGAATCGACTTACAATAGAGGGCTATGGCACTCTTGGCTGAGCTCGATTGTCCACTTACGCCTGTGACAGTAGAAGCCGTGCTGAAGGGCAACAAGAAGGGAACTAGTTCAAGACACGAGATTACATAGGCTCCAGCTGAACGAGGATCACTTCCGCTACAAATGAGTTTCGAGAAGCCAAGCAGCCTGCTCTAGCGGCATGTAATAGAGGTCGTGTAGTCGTTCCAGCGAATTCTAAGCGGCTGCAGAGCACACCTCGGTCTGATTCGTTGTTCTGGGTGAAACAGGGTCTAAGACGCGGAATAGATACTTTAGAATACTTATCAAGGACTTTACCAAATGTAGATAAAAAGGATTGGAGCAGAAGGGGTGTTAAGAGTCGATTTGTCGAGCTTGGACATTGTGGACACTTACAATGCTCTGAGTGTGCTTGAATGGGATACGAGCTAGGGACAACTTAAAGCCTTGAACGGGGAAAGTGACGAAGCTTTATCTCCAGTTAATACGGTCATATCATAACCTGCTGGCCTGGGTAGCGTCTGTAAAATGATCCATGTTATTCAGAGGGGAGCACTCACTTGTTAACGCGGGACCTCAACGGCAAGGGCCTAGGCATTCACTATCAAAAGTAGTTTTTATTATAGCTGGCCCCCGATAGAACCCCACCCCATTTAGTCCTCGGCGCGGTTGTATCACATACGACAGCAAGGACGGCGGATTTGACCAGCAAGAGCATCAGCAAGCCAGTAGGGCCAGAAAGCCGCCATACGGCGATTCAAGGTCGCCGGCGTTCGCGACAGCTACCCAAACCGCCAGCTGAACTATGGCGCTTATTGAATTACGACTCCGAAACAAGTTTGATCTTAGGAGTGTCAAACGCTAACCTTCCTCTTCCGCATAACCCAGACAGAGCTCGCTCCGTGAGGCCAGGAACGTATGTTGCCAGGCCAGGTGTTCGCTCCTGCGGCCAAACGCGACATCTGCCTGATATGTTTAAGATCAATCAATTAACCAAGGACGGGGGACTAGTCGGAAATGCGGCCTGAGAAATAAGGAGCGCAGCGACGTCGCTGGATACAACAGGGCGGTACAATCTGGAGAAGTTGGCTAGGCCCTCTCAATACCATACCCCGTCTATTGTAGAACCTCATACTGTCTCCTTCTCCCCTGCACAGATAGCATAAGCAGTCTGAGCATGCCGTTTTGCCAACTCACACAACTCGGGTGCCAGGACCTTGTAGGCGTGAAATATTTCAAGAAAAGAATCGACAGAGTGGCCATTCATTGATTTTTGCCCCATTCCTTAATCTCGAATGTCGACATGCCATGTACCCTTGGGGGATAGGAGGCTATAAAAACGTAGCCGAGAGCCTCAAAGCGCTTCATCGTCAGCTCGAACGCCTCGGCAGCCTTGCCCTTCTCCAACAACTTCTGCCCAATAATTCTGTTTGCCGTCTGCAAAGATCCTAAAAATTGTTGGTTAGCAGCTGACAGGCCCGTACATCGTACGCGCTGAGCGGTCGTGGCCGCGCCGCCTTCGCCGCAAGAGTGCGTCACTTGGTAATTGACCCAGTCGTAAGCATGCCTTGTGGAACACAGTGCCGATTGTGCGGGTGTATTGACAGACTTTCGGTAATAAAATCCAATCTGACGACTCCCGCCAGCCGGCTTAGTGACGATGCAGCTTAGATTCGTGCTCAAAAAAGTATTGGCCAGTTAACAAGGTATACAAAACACCCCGCACAGACGAAACTTGAGACGCAAATTCGAGCCTAAGTCAAGTCCGTCCGCCTTGACCGTTGGGACCATAAGCCGATTTCAAAATTACCAGCTCTTCGTAGGGCTTGGCGTAAGCTGATCTATCCTGCATTTAAAGAAAGAAATTCCCTGCGGGGTGATCCGAGTTCTGGTTTATTCCGGTGACGCTTGTCGACTTGGAGTCTCAAAACAAGGCCAAGACCAGTGCATGCTGTCGCACCTTCACACCAGGCTCCAAGGGTAATATCTTGATTTCATCTCGGCTGCTTCCTTTGCAGAATTTCTCCCTGGCTGGAGTCAGGCTTGTTGTTGTTTTCTAGAACACCACCAATGCACGAAATGAGTTTCGCTTGTCCCAGCTGCGCGAAAACATGGTTGAAAAAGGAGCATCGAGACCAACATGTAGCCGACACAGGACACCGAGTCTTTCAACTCAATTGCAACACCTGCCTCCGCACATTCAAGAGTCGACAAGCTGTTGATCAGCACATGGAAGCTCTCCATCGCCGGAAGCCGTTGGCTGTGTCCTCACCTGTCGCTCGCTTCGATTGCGACAGATGTCCTCGTCACTTCAAAAGTCTAAAAGCTGTCAAACAGCACATGGACGACCTTGGTCATCGGAAGAAGCTGACTGCAACCTTACCTGATGCTCAATTCGGTTGTAGCACCTGTATTCGTCACTTCAAGAGTCGGGAAGCTGTGAACCAGCACATGGACGA
>MU843099.1:0-16076 GCA_030867305.1 Colletotrichum zoysiae | reverse complement strand
CACCTGTATTCGTCACTTCAAGAGTCGGGAAGCTGTGAACCAGCACATGGACGATCTTGGTCATCGGACAAAGCTGGCTACTATTATGGCACCCGAATACAGTTTACAGTCGAGGCCTATTGGACAGATGAATGATGAGCTCACAGGATATGAAAGCCTCATCTGGCATATCTGTCCAAAATACCTTACTAAAAATGAGGCAAGTGAAATACGCATACAATTCGATGAAGTGTGGCAGGAGAATAACCAGGTCCTATGGAGCGGGACGGATTACTCCAAAACCAAGGAATGGGCCTTGCAGCATGAATTTCAAACACTCACCACTTGCATGGGTCCTCTCATGGAGCCAGGAAATGCCAAGTGTAAAAGAAACTCATCTTCTCGGGCTTGGAAATTGTATATGAGAGGAGCATCGGCTTTGTTTGCTTGGCGCATAGCTCAAGGTCAAAGTACAACAGTTTTAACACCCCCGCCGCCACATCGATTCCACCCATCGGGGATGACGAATTACCAAGACATGGAAGAGCCGGTTCTCAAAGGCACACTCGGAGTTTTCGTTAACCGAATCATGATGGTCCATCCCGAGGTCAGCGGCGCTGAAGAATTTGTCTACGAGGCGTGGCCTAATGACCACTACACCTCCTGGGTGGACAAATTTGGGGAATACCCCGACAGTGATTGGAGGATAGTGAGTCGAAAGAGAGGTAAGATGGCCATTCGTAAGCATTACTTAGCTCATTACCTGACCTGTAACCAGGGCGGATGGTTTGGCCTATTGGCCATGCTCAACTGCAGACATCACCAGAAGATAACTGTCAGGCCACACAATCCCAAAGACAACATGAAGACAAGCAGTTGGAACTCCACCAATCCAGGAACGACCAACGCAGCGAAATTCAGCCAAAGGAGCCCCAAGTAATCAAGGGTTCGCAGACAGTCCACTACTTTCACGGATTTATAACCCGAACTTTAAACTTTGTTTGTCGATGTCTTTCTACATCTCGCATTATCTTTCGTAAACTTATGAGAAGATTTTGCGGTTCAAGACAGCCATAAAAATGCGGCCCGTATGCTGAACTGAGGCATGCTCCCCGCACCAGATGCATCGAAGGTTAATGTTTTGAGCAAACTGATGTTATCACCATACTACTGGAAGCTAAGAACTTACCCTAGGTGAAAATCACAACTTGGATTTCGGAGCAGGTCCCCACAGGATGGATAATGATGGAAGAAGAGCCCGACGAGGGGTTGGCTATGGGATAGCAGATATGGATTTATCCCACTGCTGGCTGCCACCACATCGCTGGCTAGGCTGGCTGGATGATGCCTTTAATGATGTCTTGGATACATATAACCAATGGGGGAAGGGATCGCCCATTAGCAGATATACACTCAATAAGGGATATCCATGCCCTGGGTCCAGGCTGCTTTTTCTGGATATATCGCGATGCGGCAAAGCCCAGCACCAGACCATTAACGCCCTTGCCCTCCATGATGTCAGTTTCATCCATATTCAGTCGAGCGCTTACGCAATATCGTGGATTCCTTACCTCGGCCGAAATCGTAGTTGCCATGGGAAATATGAGCCCAATGGTTCATGCTCTCCTCAACGAGATTCTGTGGCTTTCTGACTAGGTTGTCAGTCAAGCTGCGTTTCTATTGCTTATCTTCCAGCCCTGGAGCGAGATTTTCATGGTCGGCGTCGTAGAAATATCCTAATCAAGCGTAAGCCCGTTGAGGTTTTGGGGGTTAAAATGCCTCAAAGTGAGATGTAATGAAAGCCGCGATTGGGGCGATTTCAACGCGCACCAGGTAGTGCATATAATACCCTTGTTGTTGGATAGATTTTCTGACCGACCTCGAACGATCTCTCATCACGAAATCCCGGCAAATACGTCTTTTTTGATGTGAAAACCCCGTCGGTGTGCCAGAAGCAGATATGTGCAGGGGGCTGTCGGTTGGTCCCTGAGCTTCAACGAGTGTTCACGATTTAGCCAAGGGAGGTGGGGGGAACGGGCACGGAAATAAGCTGTGGAGACGAGTCCGGAACTTCTGCACTGCTGAGGCCCCATAGCTCGTCGCGTGCACTCGTTAATGACCGCCTTTTTTATACCCAAAAGTATATTGCTCTGCCTCTCATGTTAGTCCTTCGAAAGGGTTTGAAAGGGCCGGACTTCTGTTGGTTCTTCTTGGCACCGGAACGGAGGCAATTTTACATTCTTGGCACCGGAACGGAGGCAATTTTACAGGGCCGTCTAATTGCTCATTCCCTATTGCATAGCAAGATCTCGTTCGGGAAGGAGAAAAAGTAACTCGTACGAGAGTACGCACTGAAGGAGAACCAACACGAAAGTCCCCTGCTCTCAGGGGTGCCAGACCGGCCCCTTTGCTGGAGTGCATTCGTACATCGTACCACACAGGCACCAAAGCAGAACCAACACGAAAGACCCCTGTTCTCAGGGTGCCAGACCTGAGTGTGTGTCTCGGCTGGATAATCACATAGCGGCTGAGGCGGTCCACCAGACGCCGTTGAAATCCGCTTGCGGAAAAGGCTTCAAAGCTGAATGCGCCAAGGGCGGGATGCGCCGAGGCATGTCACAGCAACTCACCAGGTTCCAACAAGAGTCAGTGGACGGGGACCGACGGAAAGGACCCGCAAAAGCTCATCACCCTGGTTTGTTCTATGTCTAGTGATAGTCTACGAAGTACGTGCAAACACCGAGGATCGCGCCTGCATGTCCTGAATACCACAGAAGCTTACGCGAATAGGAAGGTCAGCAGTGAATTAGACCAGAGTGGAGTCTAGACTTGACAAAGGGCGGTCGGTTCATTGCCGCCTGTCATTGTGCCATACTTTAAACTCGTCCTCCTTGTATTCAACTTCTTTTTGCGCGCCCACCTGATCTACGCACCAAACCCCGTCGCAATCCATTGAGTAAGCGCATCGATACCTGCGTCGTTCATATCCATGTTGCAGTCAGCAACTGAGTTTTTGTCTACCCAGAACACCTCCGTCAAAACCTCCCTCTCCACGATGGCGTCTGAAGACAGGGAGATCAGCGCCGAGGCATCATCCCTATACAAGGAGCTCTCGCATCTCAAAGTAGAAGATCTAGATTCGGAAGATCTAGGATCGTCAGATGGGAGCGAGGCCTCAGCTGATGCTTTCGACCCTACTCGATGTCTTTTCTGCAATTGTTATAGTGAAGACTTAGACGACAACCTCGATCATATGCGAAAGCGGCACGGCATGACCATCCCCTATCCTGAGAGTTTGATAGTCGACCTCGAGACACTGCTCAAGTACCTACACCTTGTGATCTACGAGTACACCGAATGTCTCTATTGTGGCTCGATCCGGAATACTCCACAAGCCGCACAGCAACATATGATAGGCAAGGCCCATTGCCGCCTCGATGTTGACAAAGAGGACTCCGAGTTCAAAGACTTTTACGAACTTGAGTCTAAAGCCGACCCAGATGGCGGCCGCTTTGGTGGTCCGAGACGCGATTACTTTGTGGACGTGGAAGACGAAACAAGGCGCTTGCCGTCGGGGAAGACGGTCTCCCACCGGAGTGCTAAGAAAGTTCGCGATCATCGAGATTCGAAGTCGGAAGAGACCAACAGTCTCTCCCGTTTGGAAGAGGGAGGGCGCTCCCAGGACCTCACCGATTTGGCCCTGGTAACCAATGGTAAGAACAAAGATCTGGTTGCATCTGAGAAGAGCAATGACATTTTCAACAAGCAACTGGCATCATTGAGGCAAGGGGATCGGTTGGCTCTTGCTCATTTGCCTCTTCCGCAGCAGAGGGCACTGGTCGCTAAGGCCAAGAAGCAACAAGAGATGTGGAATCGCTTCGAAAACGACCAAGCAATCAAACTTCAGTGTAAAGCTATGGGGAAATGATATATAACTCACTGTTGAGCGAATTGGGGAATGCAATCATGAACCAGGGAATGACTAAGTATCCTTTGCACCCCATCGCTCAGTTAATAAGAAGTGACCTTGCACCCTTGCACATACAGGTCTAGGCGGTTCTTAACGCACAGTTTGGGCTTCTGGATTAAAAGTATTTCTCTGATGTTAATGACTCTGGAGAGACAGAAACGCCAGAAAGTGGATGTTGATGCTCACTACTTTTCTATCGCAGACCAGTCCACCGCCTGATGTACACCGTTGTTTTCCATGTCGATTATATCTTGATTCTTGGCCTCTGACATAAACTTTTTGTACCATAATTGAAGTTATTGAACAAACAACAGCTTGCGAGAAAACGGAATTGTGTTTCTGAGGTCCATAAGCAAGCGCGAAAGTCGGCGGCTCCACCGACATACAACTCACGTTGGACGCTGAAGAATAGTAGGAAGAGCCCGTCAGCGAAACTCCCGGCGGCGACCGACGATGCCCTCAATTACCCTGTAACAACATCCGCCCTCTGTTGACCTCTTCCTCTTTCGCCTTTGGGCTTGTTGTTAGGCCTGGCTTTTGAGCAACTTTTAGCCCCACTTCTGACACACATATACATTCATCTGTCCAAGGACCCCCGACAGGGTCCCATTTGGATATCACACTGCGGGTTCGTGCATAGGAGTATCCGTGGACGGTTGTGGCGTCCACCCAGCTGTTGAAGAGCTGAAAGCGGCCGTGAGACTCTGCTGACTATGCGGACCTAGACAGCAGCAAGGACCGTACGAGATTCCTGCACCTGGTCGGAGCTGTGGTCTGTATTGCGGTCGCCAAGCAGCACACCAACACACCATTTCGGACGCTTCTGTCCTTCTGGGAGTTCACGATGTCTGGGATCCATCCTGATTGCCTATGTGTCAACCTCGCCGGGCTCGCCCTACACGTTTAGGCTGTGAAAGGCTCGTGTTCGCTGGCCGAGTGGGAATGAAGAAGTCTCCGAAAGGGATTGGTGGGCAGCAGTGCACAAGACTGGCTTTGCGGGAGGGACTGAAGGCACGAGACGAATTTGTGATAACCCAGGAATATAAAAATGAGGGTCTCTGGGTGAACTTGAAAGCCTTTGACTACAGACTCCGACACGATAGTTCACTCAACGCATTATATGCTCAACAGATAAACACGTCCTTTGCTCAAACACATAGAGTTCCCAGCACCATAGTATGTCCGACAATTATCAGATATGCTTCATTCGCAACGTCCCGGCCGAGCTGGTCGACTCCGCCATCGACTTCGCCGTCAAAGAACGTCCCAGCAATACCCCCGACAAGGAACGTATGGCTCTATCCAGGTCACGTCTCTGGCGGACCGGCCGCGAGCTGCGCGTCCGCTTCCTCGACGGCTCGACCACCATCCAGGGCCGCATCCGCGCCTGCGCCGATGAGTGGCAGCGCTACGCCAACATCAAGTTCAACTGGGTCGACTCGGGCGATGCCGACATCCGCATCTCCGTCGGCGACGGCGGCGGGTCCTGGTCGTACCAGGGCACCGACAACGGGGTCGTCCCTCGGAATGACAAGACGATGAACCTCGGCTGGCTGCGCGACGACACGGAGGACAAGGAGGTCAGCCGCGTCGTGCTGCACGAGTTCGGCCACGCTCTCGGCTGCCACCACGAGCACCAATCCCCGGCCGCAGTCATCAAGTGGAACGAGCAGGCCGCGTTCAGTTACTTCATGAGCAAGAACGGATGGACCGAGGAGCGGGTCCGCGGCAACGTCCTGAACCTGTTCCCCGACGAGGAGACGAACTTCTCGGCCTTCGACCCGCTGTCCATCATGCTGTACTCCTTCCCGGCGGAGCTGACGCTCGACGGGACCTCGGCCGAGTGGAACACGAGCCTCTCCGAGACGGACCTACGCTATCGAGGGCGGTACGCTCGACGGCTTCAACACGACCGAGATGCAGTCGCCGCCCATGGCGTCCCAGGAGCTCACCAAGCGGGCCAACTTCAGCTTCCCGGCCCCGCCCGTGCTGGCCGTGGGCCTGAACCCCCTCGACGCCGACAGGGGGCGCAACGTCCGCGTGCGCGCCGTCGCCGAGCAGATCAGCAACAGCACGGCCGACGTGCACCTGAGCCAGTGGGGCGACACCAAGGCCTACTCCCTCGGGTGCGCCTGGGCGACCTTCGCCGCCGACGACCCGAACATCCGGGTCGGCGAGTTCTCCACGACCGACGACCATCCCTGGTGGGGGGGGGGCCCAGGCCGGACACGGTCCGGCACGTCGACCTCCCGCGCGCCTGGGGCTCGGGCGCGCCGAGGGTCGTGGTCTGGTACAGGATGATCGACCTGGACAGCGGCAAGAAACTCTGGCAACACCGAGACGAGGGCGGAGAACGTCACGGCCGAGGGCTCCGACCTCGTCGTCTCAGCGCGCGGCGATTCCGTAATGCACAGCGGCACGGCGGTCTGGCTGGCCCACCAGCGGAACAGGGAGGGTCTGGCGGGCGGTTCCTTCTCTACGACGGACGTCCGCATCGACAGGCACCCGTCCTTGGAGACGCGGGGACACGTCGAACTGCACGCCGGCGCGTTCCGTGACCCCCCGAAGGTATTTGTCGCTCTTAGGGGGCTCAAGGTCGGCACCGACGCCAACCTGCGCCTCAAGGTGAACGTCAGCAACATCGGCGCCACGGGCTTCGACTGGCACATTGATGGGTGGGCCGACTCACTCGTCTTCTCGGGCACAGCTGACTACGTCTGCTTCGCTTGATGGAGGTCCAGGGTTTCTTGTTGAGGCTAGAGGATGATACTGCCTCCTTGTTGGTCTGCTATGGTTTTCTATGTTTTCGTCACATGTGCGAATACAATGAGTACGGGATATGAATTTCGCTTTTATTAGCATGACTTCCTGAGGTACTAGTAGGTTGACAATATGACTGTTTAACATCTCTTTCATGTTCGAACCTGCTGGGACCTGTCAGAAGTATGTCCTGACTAATTCTGTGTGGGGTGATAGACTGGCTGGCAGCACCGCATGCGCTCTGTTGTTAGGAACTTGAACTCCGCCAGGCATTTTCGGTGGTTGCATGACTTACGCCACACCCACCTCAACCCCAGTCATCGGTTGAAGTGATGAAGGCTCTACACTGCAGCGGCTGTTTACTGATAAACAATGCTCTTGCTGCTCCCTGACTAACCACTGAGAGGGAATATCAAAAAGTCCAAAGTGAAATCTTTCATCCCTGGGCCATTGCCACTAGGCTCACCAGGCTTACCGGTATCTAGGTTTCTCTGGGAGAGATGCAGACATGCTGTGCAGTCGCACGCCATCACCTTGTCAGGCTGGTTGGCGTGCGGCCGTTGCCCTAGGCGGTCGAAAAAGGCTCCCTCCGCTCCCTCTAGAAGTGACTAGTGAGGGCCGGATTCGTCGCTGGCTCGGGACGATCGGCGAATACCTCGTGTTGTATGTTTCGTGTCTTTCTTTTATAATACACGTCGCAGCGTTTAGACTGCTTATGGGGGGTTGGAGCGATACCCATATCAATACGTCCATGTGTAGAACAGGACTCTGGTATTAACTTTTACGCGTCTTTGATAGTAAACATAATATTTAAAAAGGCCGAGGTAGGCGGCATCGCATGCGAAAATTCAAACCCACTCTCATCCGCAGTCATGGGCCCGTTCTGCTGCGACCTATACCCCCCCCATACAACCATCTCGTCAATCTTCTTCGCCCCTAGCACTGCCTTATGCTGTATTAGCATCCACGCCACCCCTGATCCGTGCGTAGTCCCTAGAATAGCATCCCCCTGCCGCGTGCCTACGTTGATCTTTGCGTGGTCCTTCCACCCCGGGACGCGCTTATACCCTGCCTCCTTGAGTGCGTCTATAACGATTCCTGTTGTTGGCTTGTATATGACGTTTGTCCGGAAGACAACCTTGAGGTTTTTAGGGTCGGCCTTTGTATGCTGGCACCCCTTTAGCCACTGGAAAACAGCAAAGTCGGAGAGCGCGTATAAGTCGGGCACGGTTCCAAGACCATATTCTTTGACTATATACGCAGGGCTGATGTTGTTGTAAAAGACAAATGCCCCAGCAGTAGGGTTGACCGAGTTGGTGTAGGCGGCCCCTGTTATCTAAGCAGAAACGTCAGTACAGATCTAGTGTATATCATGTGTCATCCTAGGATTTTCTTACCTCCCCCTTTTCACCATTCTTTGTATCAAAGATCTTATTATGGTAATACGTGAATTCGCCCGCTTGCGTTTCATCAATCTGAAGCGCTGGGTCTTTAAAGGCTTCCTGGAGATACTTGCTCGATTCTGGCGCGTGTTTGAAAGGAAACCAGTCAGCGCTAAGAGTCCATCCCCACCGCGCCGCATCGTTTGGATCCTGGAAGGGGCTTGCTAGAGACTGCGCGTCGCCTTTGCCCAGCAGCATTAGACCCCGGAGGTACTCGCCCTTCTTAACGCGGCCCTCATAGTCGCTACGAAACTCGGGGAGCTGGCCCGCGCGCCTGGAAACCTCGAGCGCCGGCGGTGCGGGGGACGCGGCGAGGAGGCCGGCCTGGAGGAAGAGGAGGACCAGCAGCAACATGCTCTCGAGCCTGGTGGAAAACGTTGCGTCGGTCATTGTTGGAGCGAACGAGGCCGTCCTCGTGGCACTACATCGAGTGTAGAACTGTTCAAGGGGCGAGACTCGGGCCTAATTTATCTTAAATCAGCAGGTCGCGGGGGTTGATGGGGTTGGAACCTCATCTTTTTCAGAAAACCAAAAGCCAACATGATGTCGGAGTGGCCGAGATTCAATCAACCATCAGGTACTATACGGCAGCCTGCAGGGTATTATTAGACCAAGCTTTAAATCGGTGCGCTCTCTACGTAGTAGGCTGCTGTGTTACTACCCCTTAATATGGTTGCAGTTAATAAACATGAGGCCAACCCTGTGTTAGTAAAATAGCAATTAAAGTGTGGCCCGTGTGCAATCACTGGGCACATGTGTCTCAGCGCTATGCGTTGAGGCGACAAAGTTACAGTGGATGATTTTGCCGGATCGACAGTCCGTGCCTTTACTTCAATTAGTCTATTTGCTCGCGTGCTTCTTGGCGCCGAGTTTAAGTAGTAACATCGTTCTAGAAATATATTAAAAGTAGGGCATCAAAATCCATATACTAAGTAAAAAGCAGTAGAGGCAAAGAGAAGAGGGTGATAAAGAGCAGACGGTAATAGAGAGCTGAGAGTAGCTGAGAACAGAGTAAAACAGAGGACCGAAGCGAAGGCCCTCACTGAGTTGCCACTCTGGGAGTTTCGCCGGAGGCTCCTGTTACTTGGTGATGCCTGCACTAGACAAACTGAGTGGAAGAATGAGTAGTAGACCAGTCTCGCGAATCGAGAACGTACGGTGTATGGGACATTGAAACAGCCCGGGAGGAGGCAAGTCAGGTGAGAAATGGGCCAGTCACAAAACGAGTGCGTCGATTCGAAGAGCAAAAACTATCTTATTGTGACACCATAACAAAGCGCAGAGTCTTGGGGCTAGGAGGAGTGGCGCCCGGAAACCACTGAAACGCACCGACCCTCCAACGAAAACCAGACGACGTCAACCATCGATCGGTACGGACAATCAGTCGATGATGTACTCGGAGGACGACGAAGTTGATCCGGAAGAGATGGATGAGGCGTCGTCGAACGACGGAACGCCGCCCGAGTTGGTGGTGAAGTCGGTGTCCGTGGCGTAGGTCCACAGAGCGACCCACGCGCCGAGGTCCCTGCGGTTCTCGCCGAGGTCCTCCTCGCGGGTCAGTGGGGGGCCAAAGTCCAGCTCGAAGCCGAGCTCATATTTGGCGGCGACGCTCGGTTCAATAATGACAACTCCCGGCTGCACGGGCGGTCGTGGCGGGCCCCAGCCTGGCCTCGGAATGGTAGGGGAACAACCCGGCCTCAGACCCGGAGGTATACCCATACCCGGAGGTCGGACCCAGCCCGGTCCCGCCGACCAAGGCTCGGCCCAGGTGGGGGGCTGCTTGCATCCTTGAGGCATGCCGGGTCTGGCGCCATCGGTGAAGGCTGAGATGCGCATTTTGACAACGGCCCCTGGCTTGATTGTTGCGTTCCACGCCTCTGGTGTGATGATGGTGTCGGCCTCGTTGACAATTTCGAAGGCCCCGTCCTTGACGATGGGCCACAGCCTGTCAACATCTTTGAAGCGGCGGTGGATGGACGTGCGCGCGCCCTAGCAGATAAATGCACGTCAGTTTCTTACACGGTCGTCGCACGCCATCTTTGGCAGTGAGACTTACTTGCACGGTCCGACACAGTTCGTACGGTATGTCATAGTTGCGGCCGAGGATATCAGTCACATGTACAGGTTCCAAGGCCGGCTCGACAGACATGAAAACGATGGCAACATCGGGCTGGGTTTTGAGATCGACAGCGATCAGCTGTCTCGCCCTTCCGTCCTTTCTCTTGGCGCGCAGGAGGGCGTTCGATACAGCGGAGCGGAGCTCGCTATCTTGGGGAACCAACTCGTCAGTGGAGGTAACAGAGCGGCGCTTCAGGATGCGCTTCAACTCTAGGCGCAGCATCTTCGGTTCAAAAGCCAGGAACGGCTCGGGGAACGGCCCGTTCCTCAAGACAGCCGCCTCCAATTCAAGGTCGTTGAGGTTGGGGGTGGCGTTGCGGCGGAAGAGACCCTTGACCCATTTCCCCATGCTCTTGAAGACTTTAACCGGGAACCGGTGTTTCGGGGCCGGCAATTTGATTTCAACGGGGCTGGCATCAGGAGCCCCGTCCCACGGCTGGTGCCAAAAACTTGTTGGAGCGAGATGCGGAGGTGGCGCGACAGGGTTCAAGACAGGAGGGACATCAGTCTTCTCGACTTTCTCGTCACCACAGACTGACGGCGCGGTTGAGTCCTTGGCAGTTTTGCCTGACTTCCAGGACGCTGTATCGTCATTGTCGGAACCGCCGCCATTCGGAGATGGCGCGTCAGAAGCAACACTCATGGTGTCGGACTTGTCTGACAGTGCCAGTCTCTCCTTTCTCTCAGCAGTTTTAACAAGTGTCTTGGCGGCCCTGACCTTCTCCGCCAGTATCCGAATTGCTAGCGCCCTCGAGGCCAACTCATCGTCGAAACTTCCAGGGGCTCTGGATCTGTACGGCAGTGTCAGCAACACGACACGGGTCATTCGGTAGGAGAAACAGCCAACCTGGTCTGTAGATGTGCGATATTGGCCACTTGTAGGTGCAGCAGAAGACTGGACTTGAGCCAGCGCAGCTGGCTCTCACAGTCGTCCAAAGCGTCTGAGACCGTATCACACTTCAAGTTGGACTTGATGGCGATGAGCCTAGAAGATTTCAGATCCTGAGGGCCAAGCGCCTCAAAGTCGATGTCTTGGACAACCTTGGCATCGAAACTGGCACGGTAGGCGCTGCGGATGATGTTGGTGTAGACTTTTCCGCATCGCGTTGCGAGGTCTTCGATGGCTTCACGGCCGGCGCGCTTATAGACAGGCAGCGGCGCGCTAGCGTCAGATGCGAGGAACTCTCGAAGCTCACCAAGCGCTGCTGCAGTTGCAAGGATATCCTCAATGAGATTAACGATGTTGAAACCCGAATAAGAACGGCCCATCTCGTAGGCCACCAGCTTCGTAGCGAGCTGACAGCCTAGGTTGGCGATGCCGGCCATGTCAGGAGAGGGAACCATCTTGCACAAGGTACCGCACTCTGCGACTGAGTAGGAAGATGGAGAATGACCGGGACAGACAATGCTGAGGAATGTCTGATTTCTCTGCGGTTTTGAGGTACGATCAGGAGCGGGGTATATAGACTGCCAGCACTGCAATCCTGCCTTGCAAGCCTCATTTTTTGCATTTCTTCTGTCTCATCGGGTTGAACAGGCTGCAAGTATCGACCACTCGTTGGCCAGTCCGGATCGCAGCCAATGAGCCGCATAAGCTCGGTGCGACTAGACCCTCAGGTCTTGTTTCCTGTTCGCGGCGGACGTGCTGCGAGACGCGAGAGGGACCAATGAGCCGACAGTGGTCAGAAGCAGGCATTGCAACCGTGAGGCAGTCCATCCCTCCCTCCCGTACGGCATCGCGATGCAACTACCAGCCAATCGATCGGCTACTGTCGGGCGGGCAGATACCGCCCTGCTTCCAAAGTCGGCGTCAAGTGTCCTCGTGTGACGGCGTGAAGGTGGTTCCGTTGCGGAAGCCGTGCAGGCTCTTGATTCGATTCGATATTCCCCGGATCACGAACATGCTCGGGCGCCTCTGTCGCTCGCGAAGCCAACACATTGAGGCCATCGCCATGAGCTCATTCCTGCACATATGCGTTGGCGGCCACGAGCCTGCCTGAGTGGCTGCAGGCTAGACGTCTCGAATCTGGGCTGTGGCGGTTGCTACTTCTCTTTCGGGGTTAAACACAAGGCGCACGAAAGTACGATGCAGCAGCAGCGGGCGTGGGGTATGTATTGTATTGCATTGGCTGACGGCACCCGGTTATGTCTTCACGTGATCTAGCTGCATCTTACAGGTCCATCTGCGCAGTGCAACGCGCCTTCGCCTCCCCCCCCCCCATCTTATTGCCGTATCTCTTCCCGCGGTGACACTCGGAAGGAGGGACGGCGGGGTGGCACATGCCGTTTCCCTTCTGCGACTTCTGCGGACTGGTAGGCCCAGACAGACGAGGCAGGCAAGGCAGAAAGCCAGGCGGATCTGACATCCAATGCACGCCTGAACTACCAAGCTCGTTCTGAGTCGGCTTCCTCTCACGGCTGTTGACCTTGGCTCTGTGCCGCTTTCGCCTGCGAGACCTCGAAGCCACCTCTGATATAACCGGAGCTCAGGGTTGCAACCAAGGGACTGGGCGTGAATCTGAGGATGCCACGTCTGTCCTTGGATCGGGGGTGTCAACCTTGGTGGTCTGGACAAGAAGCACGCAGTGGTCCTTGATGCGTTCCAATCCGAATGTGCTTGCACAATCTAGCGCCGAGTCGTGATCGACATAAACTAGACCCATTTGAACAACCATTAAGAAATACACTCTGTTGCCAAAACTGCGCCCTCTCCATATCCTTATCGAAGCTCTAGACACCTCTGCCGCTCTTGAGCACGATGCGGTAACCGCCTACGGGCGTAAAAGTGAACCAAGAGTTCCTCAAATTGAGGGCCACGTGTCATCCAAGAACTGTTACAGGAGAAGTTCGAAGAGCACCTACACTTTGCCCAACAGCTCAGCGAACTCCGTCGTCTTGTTTGAAACCATGGATGTCTCCATTCTCTGTCGACTAGGTAGAGATAGCTAAGGGATATCTCATGGCTTCAGCCTTCTACTGGCCTACCACGCTAACCAACAACTCCATGACGAAGTATCACAGGCCCCGGACAGGTAAGTCTACGTCACCAACATATAATTACCCAATTGAGGGTCAGGATGTCAACAAATATCACAAGGGCGTGGACGATTGGGGGGGTTGTTTCATTGGCACATGCAGACTTGCCGTCGGGCTGGACATCAGAAGGCCGGCATTGAGAATGGACTTTCCCCAGGGAGCCCACCACATGATTGAAACGACATCCGTAGAACTCCTGCCGCCTCCTGTTTACAATCCGCCGGCTTTCACGGCCACCAGCGGCCATGCTTCTATCTAGGCCAGAGTCAGCATACCCCGGGATACCTCACACCCGAGTTCACTTACACTTTGTAGCTTGCGTTGCACGTCTTTCCAAATTCCACCGGAAAGAAGTGTTCTCGGGTTGTCGCAAGTTGATACATCTTCTCAGCCATTGGGCCCAAGTTGATGGCGATGGCATCCTGGATGCTCGTGGCACCAAGCCTTCAGCTCACAATTCAGCAAAAGGTTCGAACGAATCGACATATCCATGACTGTAAGAACCTATATGTGTAAGATTCTAACCGCAGACTTTCAACCTGGTTGGTCATAAATACTTTCACGGCTCTGGGGACTTCCGATGCCTAGTCTAGCCGCGGCTTGCGACCACAGGGATTTTGGAGTCACGGTGAGTTGTTGGTCTCTTCTCAGCGCCAACAAAACGGGGCACGTCCTCGTAGACACAGATCCAGGCACTTCATGACCGTCTCTTGCATAGCCTTTGTGTGTTTGCTTTTACAAATCAGGCCAATGTTCACGTAACGCTGGCAATGGTTGCTGAGCAGCCTCCGATGCTGTTGCAGGGGCCGATATTCAAGGACGAGTGAGCGCCAACTAAGGTGCGTCGCTCCGGAACCGATAATCGTTCAAGAAGCTCTCATAGGTTGGTTGAGAGAGCCACCCTTACATGCAGTGCGATGGCATACTATGCGACTTCGGTGAAGGCCATCCTGGCTATGCATGCGAAATGCAGGGTGGGTGGAATAGGTATACCGGTAGAGATGCTCAGAAAGAAAAAGAAATAAGGTATTGAAACTATATCTATTTTAGATCGCGGGACGTTGAAAATGTCGACTCGATAGGCTTTTGTACCTGCTACAATCTTTCGACCCGACCAACCAGCTGCGTGAAGCTTCCATTCCCCCAGGAACCGTCGTGGACTCACTTCTTTCCCCCTCCATCACACACACACACACACACACACATTCGAACCAGAAACTCAAAGTTCACCACACCTCGCCCGGGAAGGCGTGCTTCCTGTCCAGGGAGCGGAGAGGTCGACGGGGATGGATGGACGGGCGAAACGCCGATTCCCTTCCGCAGGGGCGAGACGTTCATCGGGCGTTTGCCGTGCTGGCTGTAAGTCGCCCCATCTCGCCATGCCCGCACGTGTCCCAGGAAGGTTCGTGTGTGCGCGCGTGCGTGCGCGCGCGTGTAGGTATGCGTCAGCGGGACCGACCGCGAGAGGGATTTCCTTTCCCACCATGTCCGCCCCGGCGCCCGAATACCAGTTTACACGGAAGTGGCGGTGGAATCTTTGTCATAATTACCTAGGTCAACCCCACGGAGGGCATAAAGCATAGCAGTACCTTTGCGGCTTAGGACGGCCGCATGAGGTCGTTGCCGTGGCCTTCGCAGCTCCGGCACGCGAACCCAGCGGTGCTCCCGGGTTTCCAGGCGCATCCGTCCCGGGACCTCTCGTCCTTCGCTCATCCAGAGTGTCTCGTTATCTAGGCCAGGGCTCGAAAAGAGGGAGCAAGCAAGAGCGTCTGGAACGAGCCCGTCGTCGCCTCGGTAGCTGAGCCATCAAGCGGCGCCGACTCCCGCACAAGCTTTGCACGGCTGAAGGCATTCCGAGTCACATCAACCGGCTGTCTCAACTTTACGGTTACACCAAGGAAGGGAATGCCAGAGAAAGAAAAAAGGGGGGGGGGGGGGCGGCCCTGACAGCGAGGACGACTTCTGCAGAACTCAAGCCTCCCCCTCCTTCTCCAGATTCCAGTCCATCTGCACACCCATCCCCCCCCCAAAAAAAGTAACTTGGGCTCCAGAGCAGCTGGGCGGTCGTGATGATACATGGTCGCCGTCTCGACCACGACCATGTCTCAGCGATGACATTTGTCCCCTCCCTGAATGTAGTCTAGCCATCTCAAATCGAACCCCCCCTCCCCGTTGTCACTGCCGATGCGCCGTTCCTTTCAAAATGTCTCAGCGGCAAAGCACAACCCGAGACACTGCAGCTCTCCCGAGGTTCGGGCTCCCGAGGGGAAAGAACGCTGCGTGGTCGCCCAGGGCTATAGCCACCCGACTGGAATGTCCCCCCCCCCCGCGCGCCGCCCGATCCGGCCCAGGGGTGTCTTCAACCCCCTCCCCCTCCCGATCGGAAGCATCTGGCGCGCGCGCGGGGGGTGGGGGGCACGTCGTCGATGCGGGATCGGGCGTTTATCGAGTCAAGGAAGGAAAGGGGGGGCATTCCAGTCGGACGGGTAGCCCTAGGCGTCCGCGCCCGGTTCCCCGTCACGTCCATACTCAAAAGGGCAAAAAAAAAAAAAAAAGAAAAAGAAAAGGGATCGGTGGTGTGTGTGGGGGGGGACGACCAGAGAGCAACAGCCGCGAAGAGGCCCGGTTCACACTGGACCGAGTCAAGATGGGATTGGGGGAGATGAGATGCGCGGCCCGAAGATGGAAAAAATACTTCCGCGGACGGAATGGACTGAATCATTATCGTCAACCACTGCGGGGGGGGGGGGGGGGGGGGGGGGGGGGGGGGG
>MU843098.1:0-40561 GCA_030867305.1 Colletotrichum zoysiae | reverse complement strand
CCCGATCCCACCCCCTTTCGACCCCCCCCCCCCCCCTCTCCACTAACTGCATCAGTATCGTGGTACATTCAATACGATACATCATACAGGCTACAGCACTCGCCTCTCCCCGCCCTTTCCCTGCCGCATCGCGCATCGTGCATCCAAATCGACGTGGCTCGACGGGCTGTTGATCCCCCCGGTTTTGCCCTGACATGTTCCAATGTCACTCAGTCCACGGCCGAGAGGATGGTCTCGATGAGGCCCAAACTTGCTTGACCGAGTTTCCTTTCATCGCAATCTACGCAGTATGGAGTTTGCGACACTACTCCTCCCTCCCCTGCTCAACCACCTGGCCTGCTTCACATCACTACCCCGGTCAGGTTCGCTTCACCGGCTGGGCGGAGTTGAAGCCGCCGGAGAGGGCCCTGGCGTTGCTAGCCCAGAACTCTGAGAGCAGCTCGATGCCGGTGCCCAGGTCTCTCTCTGTGCTCTGTTCTCTGCGCTGCCGTGCATAACCCGGGCCCTCCTACATATTTACAAACTAGTTAGTGTACGTACGTCTCTGTTGCTAGATTTATTTTTCTGAAATTTTCAAATTAAATTTTGTTTTGTTTTGCCTTAGCCTAATTGCCCAATCGCCGACTTGTTATCTAATGTCAGTGCTATTCTCGTCGAAATCCTTGCCTTTTGCCTCACCTGACCGCAGAACAGATGCCTACTACCTGTCTATTACTTCTTCGTATGTACCTTATGCCTTATGCCTCCGTGTCTCCGTACCGATCAACAAATGCTAGTTAGTCTAGCCCCAGCCCTGGCAAGGCATTCATTACTACCTAGCCTGGGCCGGCTGAAGCGTTGACTGCGTGGGCATGGTGCCATCGTAGTAGGTACGAATAGCACTTCCTCTCGAGCCCTCCAGCCTCGCTGCTATTCCCACCCTCACCCCCCCCCCCCCCCCTTTTCGCTGTCCGCACAACTCTCTCGCCTGTTCCGTTGTTCGCTCTGCGCCCGAAAGCGAGAACATCCATCCCCATTAAAGCTCTACAGGTACCATGTGGCACGTCAGGCACGTATCTTGGTACATTGCTGGATACCTAGCTAGGTAGTCTTTAACACTTCTCTTGCCGCGGATACCTCCAGGCTGTGTGCATCCGCTTTCCGCAACCTTCGTCTCCCTTCTTCGGCTGGGGGGGATTCCAGTCTTACCCCTGGTAAACTCGTACCCTGCCTTCTCCCACCGTTTGCGCTTTGCTTTGCTTTGCTTGCCTTCCTCTTCCATTGTGGCCGTCCATTCGTCTGTCTCCTCGCCTGTTCGTTCGCCCACCCGTCTAGCCGTATACGTACAATACGTGCCCTTGTTCTTTGCGGCTTGTATCTCCCAATCATTTCCCTCCTCCACCTAGACGGGTCGGCACTCCACGCCAGCTCTGCTTGGGTTTGACACCCCCGGGCGCCAGCTAAGGGAGTCTAGCGGGCCTTGTCCCAAATCAACAACTCGCTCAGACCATGCGATTCCTGGTCTCCCTTCAGAAGTAGCATGTATTCCCTCCAACTAGCAGCTTGTCTCAAGGCCCATGAGCCCATGTTCCCAGCGTTCTGCTCATCAATCAGTGATTGTCGGTACCCATGCACCGGCAGACCACGCGGGGGGTGGGTTCGGCGACCAGTATGTCTCCAGGGCTGTGTGGGAAAGGAAAAATAGTACACAACATACAACAGGCAACGGAGGTAAGAAAAAATCGGGTGAATAAAACAATGACAAAATAAAACACACCCCCAACCAAAACCAGATGGCGCCAAGGGCCCAAGTTTATCACAACCTTCTGCCCACCACCACGCTCCCCACGCCCGCTGGTCTGGTCTGTGGTCTGGCATCAGACGAAGCAGAAGCACTCACACCCAAGTGGCACACCCCTCTTCTCCTCGCCTCCGCCCACGCCGCCGCCGCCGCGTCCGACGCTGCTGGTGCTGGTGCTGCTGCTCATCAGAGACAAGTACCAGGGCATGGAGAAAAAAGAAACGACACGGAAAATCGATGCGGTCCTGTCGTTCTAAACCCAAACGGAACTGGGACGTGATGTTGTGTCGTTACTTCTTTGTATCATGTCCCTTTCCTCCCATCTTCCCTCCTCTTTCTCTCTCCTCCCTCCTCTACCCATCCTATCCCAAGATGCAGCATGCCGTAGGGTCCTAGCCCAACCGATTCCTTACCCGTCTTGACATCCGTCGTGCAAACAAACCCATTGCACCCAGAACAGCATCGAGCTAATCTTGTCCTGCCACATCACACTTTTCTACTCCAATGGGAATATCCCCATCCATTTCACGGCCGATCTGATCCGAGTATAAGAACGGCCGAGTGCCGCTATAGATTGTCTAGACATATCCACGACCCCAACCGACTCCAATACAAACAGTAGCAATATATTCCCGGCGCGGACTCCCTTTCGATCACCATACCCGAACTTTGGACACTCTTCTTGTCGTTTCGACAACACCATTGCACCACATGTACTCCAACAAGTCCTATTCGACAAGCGCGGCCATGTCTTCTTCGTACAACAGCCAAGGAGGAACCTGGCAAGAGCGCCTTGAGGGTACGACAGCACCGCATCTATGTCAATGATATCGACTCAACTGACCGGTACAACAGATGCCTGCCGCGAGGCCAACATCTTACCCCCAGTCTTCCAGATCGTCTCTGACCGACGTGGTAAGCACTGGAGCCCGATCTCATCTCCTTGCCGAACATGTCCGGGTAGCTGATTCTTCCCTACCATATAGGTGGTCGCACTGCTTGGTCCAGTCGAGTAACGGTTCACGGACGCACCCTCTCCGCACGATTCTGGTACGACGGCAAGAACCTCAACAACGCAAAGGAAGACGCCGCCGAAATGGCACTCAATTACCTCACCGGGTCCAACCCCAGCTCGCCAGCGAACAGCAGGGGAGGTTGGTGAGAAAGAGACACGGAAAGAGACAGGCAGACAGACGTACGTGCGAAAACAACACCAGCAAGCTGCAGCGAGCACCATTCGAGCATCATCGCCTAGCGCCGCATCTGACGTACTTTTTTCCTCCCTTTTTTTTATTTGCCCTTTTCTCTGCGTTATTCATTCAATTTTTCTTTCACCCTGGTTTCTCTGTTCACTTGTACGAATACATCTGGAGTTGGGACCGGGAGACATTGGCCAATGCCACACGGCAGATGGGGACATTACGGACACTGGCGTACGACTACATTTCTACCTACGGTCAACTGGGGCTCAGAGGGAACAATCTGGATGGGCGTTGCATCAAGCTGGTTGATGTGAACCGGCACACGAGAACAATTCCACCGGGCCAGTCTGGGGGGGAGAGTAAGGGGGGTTTGGGGGAAGACGGAAGGGTGGGTAGTGTGGTATGTTTCCTTTTGTGTTCCTCACAATGTCAGACGTGGTGGAAACATGATCTGGATAAGAAACTCCGACACGAGATAGGACCTTGGCACAACAGGAACGGACCGGCAGACAGTCGACGGTCATGGGGGGAGGGGGAACTTTTTGACGGTGTGTTTACAGCACCGCCCTTGTTCGTAATTTGGTTCAAAAAATTTGAAAAAACCTTGTTTTTTCCTCTTGCCTTCTCCTCGAAGCTGCATCACGAGGGGAAAAAACAACAACGGAGGGCGAGGGATGAGCGGCGGGGAAAAGGTGCGTAGGAATCAAAGATTCAAATTGGTCGAGCTGGCCCCTTTGGCAACTTTTGCGACGAGGTGGAAGGATTGCTTCCTTTTTTTGTACTGCTCCCTGAGCTCGTATCCACTCTCTGCCGACATTTGTACGCGATCCACGTGCAATTGATGTCTCTCCATGTTCACATGGCTAAACTGAATCCTTCGAAGGAGTTCAAAAGAGGGGAAGCAACGAAGGGGGGGGAGAAGAAGAAGAAAAAGAAGAAGAAGACGCCATCGGTGGCTTCACGGTGGTCAGCTTCCCCCAACAGAAGTTAGGTGCGGAAGCCGGGAACAGACGGGGTGTCGATTGGCATGGGCAGGGCGGACGCTCTCCCGCCCGTCGGCCCCCCCACGATGTCATCTCGTTCGGCGCTACTATTACCGATGCAGGAAAGAAAGTAATATCCAAGTACGGCGTCGGCACTCCCCCTCCTCTGGACTAGGTAAAACGAAAGAAAGACGAACTGGGTAGCCGGCCTAGCAACGGGACGGCGGCAGACCCTACGCCAAAGCCAGATCTCCGAGGCTCTATCTAATACACTGACCAGCACGCAGCTTGTGAACCTGAGGCTTAATCATATGGTGCACTAGTCTTTCTGACAACTAGGCTTTCTGACAAGGAATGGCGACTGGAACCAGGGACTGACCCACAGGAGATAGGATATCTGTCGCGACCGCGGAAGCAAATACCTAGGCACCTAGGTAGGCAGGCAGTCTGTGCAAGTGGAAGTAGTGTAGAGGAGGAGGGTGAAGAGAAGGGTAGGGGAAAGAGCCGCTAAATGCCATCTGCAGGAGTCTGCACACAATCTGCAGCATGAGCGTCGGTTTGACCACACACCCTTGCTGCATGCTGACCAAATAGGACAGTCACATCACCGAGGGATCGTGATTGTTGCTTGCGATTGTGCGTGCTGTGCGGGTTTGTGAGAAGGAAACACTGAGCGACATGTGAGTGGGACGCGATTGAACCTGGCCGCGACTCTTGCATGTTTCCCTGACGGCCAGCGATTGGCAATTGCAGGTGCCTTCATCACCACACACACACACACACACACACACACACACACAATGCATGGATGGCGGGACATGTCGCAGACATGCGGATGTTGTGTGCATCGGCCAAGGGATGGGGGAGGGGTTTTAAGACACCTTGATACTCGTACCTCGTCCTGCGGATTCGGTCAGATGCAATGCGAATAGGATGATGGATGGGGACGTTGGTTTCGGGGCTTCGACAGGTACTTGGATTGGATAAAAAGCAGCCTACAGCCGCTCCGCAAGACAGTCTTGTCACTGGCTGGCTGAAGAAAGCAAGGCGGGTAAGGCAAAGGTTCGTTGTAGAAAGGTGTGGTGGCATTGGTGAAGAAGCATGTCCTGTGAATGGTGATGGTGGACTGAGCTTACCTGGTTGGTAAGGGAGTGGAGGTCGTCAGTGACGGCACGGCCCCGACCGACCTCTGACCGAGGTGGGGCTTGAAAGGTACCTATCCAGGTATTTAGGTGCATCGGCACACGGAGGCAGGATTTATCCGCCGTGAGCTGGGAGAGCTCAACCTGCATAGGTACATAGGTACCTTGGTTAGGTGTAGGTAAGCACAGAGCAACAGGGGGAGGGAGGTGTGGAGCGGCAATAGCCGTGCGACTCAATAATTTTCGTGGATTCGCTGCGATCCTAACCCGACGAGAAGGCCCTCTCAACAGCTCGACAACGCCCTGATACACATCAATTCGCGGCCAACGCACTCGGATCGTATCGAATCCAGAGCAGACATGTCTCTGCGGCCGTGCCTGCGAACAGCCGCCCGGGCGCTCGCGCTGCGCTCCCGACCCCTGGCCACCATACGGGAACCTCTGGCCTGGGCCGCGACGAGAAGAGGATATGCCGACGAACACACGGGCGAACGGAGCCAGCCCCCGATCCTGAAGCCATCCGAGAATGCTGCTTTCCCTCAGAGTCAAAATGCCCCCGAGTCTGTAGCGGGACACCAGGTATGAAGCCACAGAAAGTTATCACAACTTGGAGAGGGGGGAGGAGAGAGAAAGAGAGACAGAGAGAGTAGAGCTGACGGAATGATTACAGTCAACAACAGAGGATGCCGCCGCAGCACTGGAGGAACTCGCCGCCGCCGCAAAGAACCAGAGCGCCGGGCTTGAGGGTGGCTTGACGGACGCCCAGGAGCAGGCGCTTTACAACGAAGGCGCTATCCCCCCTACACCGTCGAACGGTGATCCCCTACGCGACCTCGAAATCCTGGCCTCCGGCGGACTGCTCGTGAACGCCGAGGAGGTGGAGGTTGCGAGGCCGCAGCCCCAGGGTTACAAATTTCCCTTGCCGAAGCTCCCTCTGCCGCCACACAGCCACCTGAAGTCTCGGTACCACCCCGTGCTTGACCAGATGACGAATCTGATGATGCGGGACGGCAAGAAGGCCCAGGCGCAAAGAGTGAGTTCATCCTCATTCCTGGACTTTTTTTTTTTTGGTTTTCTTTTTGGTTCCACGTGTGAATTGCGTCGACGAATGCTGACGAGCGTGCTCCGCAGAACATGGCCATGATCCTCAACTTCCTCCGAACTTCCCCTCCCCCGATCATCAACCCGCGGTACCCGCTTCTCCCCGGTGCGCCGCCGCCGGCGCACCTGCCGCTAAACCCCGTGCTATACCTCACGCTGGCCATCGACTCGGTGGCGCCGCTGGTCAAGATCCGCCGCATTCCGGGCGGAGCTGGTGGTGGTCGTCCGCTGGAGATGCCGTCGCCGCTGGCCGTGCGCCAGAGGCGGCGGGCGGCGTTCCAGTGGATCCTGGACGCGGTCGAGAAGAAGCCGTCCAAGGGCAGTGGCCGGACGCAGTTCGCTCACCGGATGGCCGAGGAGATCATCGCCGTCGTCGAGGGCCGGTCGAACGTGTGGGAGAAGAGGCTGGCGCTGCACAAGCTCGGAACGGCGACGCGTGCCAACTTGAACGTCAAGCCAGTGAAGCAGAATATGAAATAGAGATATTTGGACACTGCTGTTGCGGGCGGCAAGGGAGGAGAAAGTGTAAGCAAAGTCTGTATATTGTACTATATTCATCCCAACAATGTCATGTGCTCCAGAGGAGCCGTTCTTGTCACACTTTTCTTCACGAATGTTAGGGTGTATTCTCATGGATCGCAAGCCCGAAGCCGTTGCATTCGCCTGTGAGGCTGAACTTGAACGCATTTGTCGCCAATGGACAAAAAATCGGGCGTCGAATCTTGAGGGACGAGGAGCGTATCTCGATGATTGATGTAGATGAAATTGGAGACGCTGTCGCAACCCCGCATACTGGATGAGGTCAAAGATATCGACTACCCAGCTTAGCCTCCGCCACCAACCGCTCCCGTGGGACGCTACTACCTAGGTATGTATCGCGCAAAAGTTCACTGGGTCTTCATGTGACAAACTCGATGCAGCCCTCAGCGGCGCCTGCGCGGTGTTATGCGTGACAGGTTTCGGAGCTTCGCCCATCTGGCGCCGTCTAGAACACCGGGGGCGGGGAGCTCGGGGCGATTCGATGCCTCGCCAACCGCGCGCACGGCATGCGAGCTGCCGGCGTCTCGTCGCCAAGAGGCGGATGTTCTTGGCGATGGACGTAAGCGTCGTCACCGCACTGTGCAGCTGGCGCTGTAAGCTCTCCGCCGTTGTGGACTTGGAAAAGGCGAGAAGTTCCCGGTTGCTACGGTCCCAAGGGCTCTCTCTACATGACGGGAGAGGAGGGGGGGGGGGCATATGGAGACGAGACGGAAGATGACGGGAGGCGGCGGGCGGTGAAGATCGGGGAGGACAGGACCCTGACGAGGAGACGATGAAAGAAATCATATTTCAGAAATGGAAAAAAACGAACCGAACCGAATGGGGCGGAGAGAAGAATCGCAGACGCACAAATCGTAGTGGGGACGGGGACAGGGAACGCGTCAGAGACTGAAAGAGCTGGGATGGTTCGACGATGACCGCTAGAATAGGTAGGTATACGCAAACCCACGTGTACAGTGCCATCGGATCATACCATGCTTTGTAGAATCGTCCCATGTTTCGTACTTTTCCCAGTGGCCTTGGTACCTAACATCATCATCATTTTCTGCTTCTTTTCCCTCTCCGTCTCTTCATCCCAGCAAATGTATCTGCCATGGCAAGAAGAAATCCGCGAGCGGGCTCTGAAACCTGTCCTGGTGATTCGTTGGACCATCCCAGCATCCGTCCTTCATATCTTGTAAGTGGTTCTCGGATCCCATCAGCTGTTTCCCCGGTGTTTTTTGTTGGTTTTAAGCAAAGAGACGGCCGGGGCCGAGTACGTAAAAACCCAGTGACAGGCGAATGGCCAGCCCAATGTGGCCAAACGGACACAGAGCGTCGTCGCTTTGTCGTCCATTTGGACGGTTTGCTTACTTCGCATGGGCATCCATGTCGTGCGTCCGTCCATCAGCAGAGAGGCAGTCAGAGCTGGTGTACCGGGGCGTCCCATCATCCGATTGAGTTTCGTCGGGGGCTTCGGAGGCAGCCCAGGCTGAGAGGAATACCCACCTACCTTGTAGGTTGACGGGTCGCCGGTCTCTTGACACAGAGAAACTTGATGAGCAAACTCTCGTCTGCAAGAAGAACAGGCAGAGGTTGGGACCACCGACGAGGTTGTACGGATACCTCACCGGATTTCCAGAGTGGGCAGGTACCACCCGTACCAAGACAGGCGATGACGAAGCACTGGTACGGATATGGGGATGCTGAACAAGCTGCAGCAGCGCGGCGAATGGCCGATCATTGTCAACCGTCAGTCAGTTTTACTAGTTTATGTACAGACAGGTATGTCTAGGGGCCCAAACGGGGCTGGGCCAGTCGCTACCGAGGCTGGACTGGGGACGACCATTGGCAAGTCTTTTGCGTGCCCTCGGGTTCATGTTCTGTCCGCCTACTACCTAGGTAGGTAGTTTATGTCGTCTCTGGGATGGAGAGGACCACGTCGGGTTGTCTGGCGTCGAGAGCAAAGAGGGTGGGAAGCAAGCTGAAGCTCCCTTTGGTCTTCAGGCGACTCCGAGTTCTTGCTTTTTTGCCTCTTCTCTTACACTCATCGTATTCCTAATTAGGACATGCTGTTTCCGAGTGACAAAGACCAAAAGGCTGTCTGTCTGTCGACGCTAAAAACGGAGCATCTACCTACCTACCTTCCTTACCTACCTACCCCTCTCCCCGATCCCTTCCCGTCCCTCCTCCTCGTCTCGTACATCGTATCCATACAGTACAACCGCTTGCGTCCCAAATACTCCACTCGTCCTCTCCCTCGTCCCCAGCCTGCACTCACTCACTGCCACACACCACCGACAGACTGGGGAAAGCCTACCATACATAGTAGTACCTACCTACTGTACTGTACTACCTAGGTGGTATAGGAGGTAGTAAACTAGGTAGGTAGCAAGCCGGGACCACACATTGGGCTGGACTTGAACTAGGATTCCTTCCCTTCTTACTCCATCCACCAGCACCGCTGCTACCAATCGTATGCTTCGTCCATCTCTCCTTGTCGTTCCTTCCCCGTACCGCACCGCACCCGCACCCACACTGCACTGCACTGCACTGCACTGCACCTTTTTCGCTTCCTGTTTCTCTCCAACCTACTTACCTACCTCCTACTACTCCTTGCTGCCACTTACTATTCCTGTTCTTGCGCCTTCAACCGGTCTTGGCAAACTCGACTCGTGCTGTGCTTCACAAGCTAATTTAGGCCTCCACACCCAGCGCAACTTCCGCACTTCTCATCTGGCCCCCTCCCCCCGGAGCCATGATCTAGGAAGCCTACACCGACCTCTCTCTCTCCTCCACCTACTGCCCCTAGCACGATGCTGTTTCTGCCGAACAACTTGCACCGCCAACGCCAACACCGCAAAATCATCCCCCGCTAGATTTACTCACCGCAACCACCAACGCAGCTCAATCTTTCCCCCGATCATACTCCCGTATTCTATTGCAAGCATAAGATAGAGACGAGAAGACAGATACCATCGCCACCATCGCGCCAACCATCAGTTTCCGCTCTTCCATCGCAAACGCGACTACTTCCCGCGCATTGCCGACTGAGGCACCCTCTTCGCCAAGAGCGCAGACCAACCCGAGCCACCTTTCAGCATGTCGCATCAACCTATGAGCATGGAGGCCATGCTGGACGAGGAGAGAAGAGACGTTTTGGCCCTTCTCGAGGGTACCGCCAGCAGATCCTCGGCCTGGAATCCAGCCTCCCCCAGCTCTGTCCGCTCTTCCTCGCCTTATACCTCGCCCCGATCTCCCGTGAGAAGCATGTTGGATGTCGGCGACAATTCTGGGAGGATGAGCCCGGCCAGGACCCACGCCGTTCCCGTGCGCAGCATGCTGGACATTGGCGGCCCTCCACCCGTGAGAAGCATGCTTGATATCGACACATTGGCCCCCAAGCAGGCTGCCAGCGCTGGCCCCAGCTCCCCCGTTGAATCTCGCGCCCCTCACCCACGAACCTTCTCCGACTCCCATTCCCAGAAGCCCAGCTTCGGCCCGCGCGCCCTTCCAAATCGCCTCGACCCCACTGCCGACTACCAGTTCTCCGATATCTCTACGAACAACATTGGCCAGGCTTTGCCGAAACGCAACACCCAAGGCGGCAAGGGACCCGGCGCGAAGAAGCCGGGCGGCGCCATGGCTGAAGTCTTGCGCGGCAACGACATCCCCGGCATCGTACTTCCCGGCGAAAGGGCCCGTCATGGCTCTATTGCTAGCAATCCCTCCATCAACCTCGGCGGTAGGAGTTCGAGCCGAGGCCAAGGCAGCAAGTCCAAGTCTCCCCATGGCCGGCTGAGCTTGCGCTCCCATTCGCCAAACGTCAGCGGTCGCTTCCAGCAGATCCCTGGCACGGCTGTTCTCGACGACGGCCGTGTGGTGGACATCTCGACTGCCTACCGCAAATTGTCTGATGCGAACCTCGCATTCTCGGGCGGCGGTCTTTCGGGGTTGGCCGGGCGTAAGAAGGCGAGCGCTGATGAAGCCGGTGTCGGCCGTCTGACGAAAGACTATCTCAGCCCAGACGGGGAAGAGCTCGAGGACAGCAGCGACGACGATGCGCGCAGCTCTTCGGACGAGGAGAACCAGAGAGGGCGTAAGATGTCGCCTCGGGCTTCAGAGAGCGGAGCAAAATCTTCCGAGACAAGCAAAGGTGACGGCAAGACACTGAGTCTGCTTGCCGCCGCCGAGGAAGAGCGTGAGTCGATCCTCTCGAAAAGTCGAATGGCACACTGACCAATTTCCAGGCATTGCAGTCACTTCCAAGCAACCGCAGTATCAGTACAAGTCATTGTTAGACGAACCGTCTATTACACTCACCAAGCCCACCGGCGATAAGGCCAAGCACAAGGTCGGCGTCCGCCCTACTACGGCGTTCGACAACGGGCCTGGCTCGGGAATGGCTTCTGCCGTGAACTCGGAGGACGAGGAGGAGCTGAACGACATCAAGCGCGCCCAGAGACTGGCGTTCTCTAGGACAGACGTTCTCAACAATCCAGAGTTCTCCCGCACTCTCCTCATCACAATGCGTGGCGAGTTCGAGCAGATCCAGAAAGCAGCCGAGGAGGAGCATCACAGGCTGAGAAAGTACCTGGTGGCCACGGACTTGAGCGAGGAGTCGACGCATGCCCTGGAATGGACCATTGGCACAGTCTTGCGAGATGGCGATACTCTTATCTGCATCTACTGCGTGGACGAAGAGACGGGCATTTACTCGACTGAGGGCATCATGGTTCCTGACGAGCGCGCGGCCCACCAGGAACAAGCCGCGGCCATCAGTGCCATGTCGAGCAACAAGGCAGCGCCTCCAGGCATGACGAATGGTCCGTCATACCCTCACCTCCTGCGATCCTCGGCTCTGAACTCGAGCGATTCGTCGTCACCAGCACCGTCGAGTAGAGAGCGCGGTCGGGCTGAGGAGGAGCGCCGCCGTGCGGTGTACGACATTCAGGAGCGGGTGGAGCGCTTGCTGCGACGAACGCGCCTGCAGGTACGGGTTATTGTAGAGGTCATACACTGCAAGAACCCGAAGCACCTGATCACTGAGGTGATTGATCATGTCAGCCCGACATTGGTGATCCTGGGCAGCCGTGGCCGCAGTGCCCTCAAAGGGTGGGTGCTAGGTATTCTCTTTGATGCGTAATGGTTTTGCTAACGGTTCTCTGCAGTGTCATTCTCGGGTCCTTCTCTAACTACCTGGTTACCAAGAGTTCGGTACCTGTCATGGTGGCTCGAAAGCGGCTTCGCAACAAGAGCAAATACAAGAGAGGTGCGATAAAGCAGATCAACGACTTGAACAACCCCGGAGCCAGGAGTCTCGCCAACGCGAAGATCGACTAGAAGGACCCTGCGCCGATTCGTAGGCTGCCAGGGCTACGGGACCATGTCAGTACGAGAAGAGCATCGTGGGCCGAGGGGCCTGAGACACGACAGACGCAGCAGGATGAACGGAGAGTGAGCATGTAAGCGATGACAGGTCATGCCTTTCCTATTGGTTTTTTTTTTTCCCTTTTCAAAGCGTCTTTCAACTGAAGCGGAAGTGCCCCGGGGTGGACTCCTCGATGTGTTGCGGGGCGCTCTATGGAATGTGTTTTGGTTGAGTGTGGAATCCCAGCGAGCAAGCGTGGCACAACATTGATAGATGGATGCCACGCCCGACTTGTCGGATTTCTCTTGTAGGACTTTGACGGATTACGATATTACAAAAGCGGCACGGGAGAAATTTACAGTAACAGGCTGCTTGACATGTTTGCTTCATTCTCTCAAGCCTACTGTTCGATGGTCATAGCAAGTGAGGGCGTAGACTAGAGGTGAGGTGACGACCCCGGCGAGCTTCAGCGATGGGGAAATGCGAAACGGTCAGTTGACGCACTTGTACAAGCACTGATGGCTTGCATAACTGACGGCTGCAAGCAAGTAAGCAAGCAGGAAGAGAGGGGTCGGATTCGCTCGCTAGTCGAGGGCAAGCGGAATGCTCAATTGCCATGGTCATCATGATGGAGTCACTTGTGGAGCTGGGGACGGGTTCGTCGTCCGCAGGGAGTCCCGTCGGTGACGGCGGTGCGGCAATACAGTTGATTTGGGGACAAGGGACCCAGTCAGTGGGGCGATTGGTGCGGGGTGATAAGATAATGAATGTGGTTGATTGGGGCCAGCTCAGTTGCCATTTTCTGGGTCGCCTTTGAGAGGGGGATCACTGCGAACCTGACGAACCAGGCGAAGAGGAGCAAGTCAAGGGGGGGGGGGTTGAAGTTCAAGTCCCCATCTAGATTGCGAGGATGGGGTTCGCTGTTGCTTTTCGCAAGAGTCGAGTGTTTGAGAGTTGTCCTGATGGACATGGGACAGCAATGCCAGCAGCGAGGTGTGACAGGCGAGGTTATGGAGGGCAGAGGGCGTGAGTTGTGTGTAGGTACTGTGTTCCAGTGTATTTTCAAGGAACCAACCACTATATCCCAATCTAGTGTATGTACCTTATCCCCGGTGGGCGTCGCCATCGAATCAGATGTTTCCGAGTTTGCTCAGCAATGGGCAATTCTGGTGACGCGCAAGCTCATGGTTGGTCGATGCGGTTGTTGTTTGTTTATTTACCTCCAGTGTAAAAGGTGGGCAAGGAAGGAGCTGAGAGGGGGAGAGGAGGACCCCGCCTTCCCTTCTCGTCCTGCCATCTGTTCCCGTGACCGCGCTGCAACCACTTAAACGCCGGGGTGGCAGACACGCCTGTTTCCTAAAACACGAAAGACGCGGGAGATTTCTCGCGCACTGACGCAAGGGAGGGGTGTGTGTTTGGTTGAATTGGGGGGGGGTCGGGCTGAGACGGGGAGAGACAGACAGGGACAGTCACCAGTGGCGTCGAGACGTGTTCCCTGTTGCTCATCAATCCAAGCGCGTCCCATTAGAATGAGGATGATGATGGAAAGACAGTCGTGTCGGGTGCGTTGTGCACACCGTAGTATACCTAGGAAACGGGAGGGAGAAGGAGAGGGAGGAGAGGAACAGGGCCTAGGTAGGTACGCACGTACTCATTCGACCTGCATTGCTGGTGCGTCCGCAGTGCAGTGCCTGAGTTTCCACAATCGTTCGGCGCGGTATGTATGGTAGCGTTGCCCCACTCTATCATCTTTGAGCCAATCCAAGACCGTCCCTCTTTATAGAAACGTGTCGTGATTGGCCGAAGTTCTCGAACCTGGTAAGTGGGTAGGGGAGCTCCCAACCTCTCGATTTCGGCTCGCTCGCATAAGGTAGTCGCGGCAGAGAACAAGAAGGAGCATGGGGATCCAGCTGGTGCTGCTGCATTAGAAAAGACGGGGAAGTTTGTCCTCCCCCCCCTCTCTCCCAAGGCAATTGGGTTGTTGCTGCCCGCCTGTTGCATCTTCTTCCCGCTTTTTTCCTGCCCCTCCCACGTTTTCCTGCGGCCACTCACTCTCAACCAGCGACATTTGCCTTCCCTCTCCTACCCACTCCTCCCGTCTTGTGGCAGAGGATAACGAGAGAGAGAGAGAGAGAGAGAGCGATCTGATCCCATCAGGGCCGCGCCACTTTATCACTTTACCACACATACCTAGGCACCTTACCTACCTTACCTTAGATCCATACTCAAATTCAACCTTTCCTCATACTATCTACTTACCCTTATCGCCCGCGCGCAATTCGTTCCCCATCAAGTCAATCCCACCCAGCTTTACATCGGGCCGGAACTTATACACTCGCTCAAGTGTCCCCTTCACTTCGTATCTTTCCTCCCCCCCGCACATCCTACTATCTATCTATCTACCTCACGTGAACCAACAAGGTACCTCCTCACCTTACATACCTACCCCCCCTAGCCGCCAGCCTGCAGAAGGAAGTCTGTCTCTGTCGCAATACCGAGACGGCTGCGGTCAAAGAAGGGGTGCGCACCCAAACGAATCTCTGACCCCTACTCATGTATTCCATGCCGTCCTTGGTCACCGTCAACAACAACGTTTCCCTGCTGAGCATCACCATCGCTCCAAGCACATACGTCGCAACTCTAACTTTGTCCTTCGTCTTCGTCTACCTGTATATCGTCCAGGTCTCGTGGAAGCCGACCCTGGTCCCCAACATCAGCTACTTCAAGCGCACAAGTCGCAAAACCAAGACTAGCTCCGCAGTCGAACCGTCACTTCTGCCCCCGCCACCCACTTACAAGACTCTACCCGCACCACCCGCCGAGGCCAGCGGCGCCCTCGTCCGTCGCAGCAACCGCCACTCCTCCCAACACCACCACCACCACCACAACAGCCACCACTATGATGATGGCTACGAAGCCGCCGCCGATGACGTTCGACCCGCTCGATCATTTAGACGCCTCTTTGGGCGATTTCGAGCCGACGACCCCGCCCCCGAACAAGAGGTCCACACCCGGGAACTTGTTCGGTTACCCGTCGCACCACTCGGGCTTCCGGTCCGAAGACAACGAGAGCGACCTGGGCCCGGACCCAGAAAACTCAGTCTCCGCCGGTGGCTACAGTCCTCCGGCCTGGCGCCGCCTCGGAAACGGGAGCCGCGACAGCGGCTTTTGGCGCAGGAGTGATGACCTCCTTGGCGCATTCCCCCCGCCGTCCCGCTACGCCTTTGGCGCCAAGTCGCGCGAGTCGAGCCCCGAGTACGACAGCGACGGCGACGAGCACGAGGCCGTTCTGCGTAGGGCCATGCGCACGAGGTTGCCGACGGGAAGCAAGAGCCCCGACAAGGGACGGTCGCCCAGCCCTGAGCCCAAGATAGAGAATACAACCATCAAGCTAGAGGACATCCCATGGAAAGAAGCGAGTCCGTCGGAGGGCACGTTGAATCAAGACAACTGTATGCCCCCCTTACGTTGAGCGCGAACCCTCTCTTTGCTCATATGCGACTGCCGTCAGAAGATATGAGACTGATATCGCCCATAGACATAAGATTCGCATTGCGCGCAGAAGTTCAGCAGCGCACAGAACCAATCGAGGCGCTTGTCCACTTCTTCCGCTCCAAGTGGCGCTTCCTAACTCAATCGTGGTCGTCCACGATCCTGTCCGTCATCGTTGCCGTGCTCGCCGTCACCGCGACGCGCAACCTCTTCCAGCCCGCCACGCAACAGCCGGTCCCTGATCTGGTCAAAGTCGCCGGAATTGCGCGCTCGTTCGAGCCGCTCATTTACTTCTCTGAAAACGGCGCATCTCAGGTCGGCGATCTGCAGGCCACGGGTGTCGCTGTATGGGATCTCGGCGAGAGTGTGCGCTCCAGCAATATGACGTCTGCGCCCATCATCGTCAAGGAGCTTGATGATCTAAGTGACAGCCTCAAGACTCTCGCCGTTGAGCTGACCAAGTTCTTTGCAAACGTCGACGGTGACATTGACGGGTAAGTTGGATTCGTTCGCTCGTGACCCTTCTCATTCTGACAATTTCCCCAGCATTCTCATCGTCATGGACTGGGCGCGTAGAGAGCTCTCCCAGGTTCAGCACCTTCCGTCCTCCCCCTTCACCGCCGCATTTGACAATATCCACAACCTCCTCTCCCAAGCCGGTGTTCTCGAGGACGGTTTCGGCACCCCAACTCGTCTTGGCTCCCTCTCGAGGTACATCTTTGGCATGTCTAACCCGCAACGCACCCGCCTCACACTGCAGCGCACGTTCAACGAATTCCTCACCGTGCTCGAGGACGCCATCAACTCCGAACTTCAGCACTCTCTCGCCTTGTTTGCTCTCTTCGAGGCGATCGACCATCAGTTCCTGAACCTTGCCCGCACCGTCGTCCGCGAGGCCTCGGCGCAGGATGATATGCATGCCGACCTGCTGTCGTCGCTCTGGACGCGCATTCTGGGCGCCAACGCTGCCGAAGTGGCCAAGTACGACCGGAACCGTCAGCTGTTGCAGAACGTGAGGGAGAAGACAGTGCGGAACAAGAGCATTCTAGTCGAGCACAACGGCAAACTCATGGCGCTCAAGGCCAACCTTGAGAACCTGCGGCGCAAGCTCGTCAGCCCACTGGTCAGGTCCGTCAACTCAAGCACCTTGACCCTCGACGACCAGATTCGTGGGCTCGAAGACGTTGGCGGGTATCTCGAGGGCGTACGCACGCGGCAGAAGGGCAAGCTGATGGAGATGCTGTATGGGAATGTGGGTAACAACCGCCGACTCATCGATGAGCGGTCGTACGACCGTACATCTTGAGACCAAGGTCGGGCACTTCCCAATGTTGGTGCCTTGTGTGGTTGCATCTCCTTGCTGTTTCTTGCCCTTGTATACTGCCATGGCGTACTTGGATCCTAGAGAAAAACATCCGCGGCGTTTCTGCTGAACTAGATAGACATTTGGCTAAAGCACTGAAAGAGGCAACGGTGTCTCGCGCGCATTTTCACCGGAGTTGGGGCACGAGGTCATGGAGAACCCTCATGTATTGGATGGAAACAGGCCACTGTATGTGGGACAACTAGCAGATGCTTGGCGTACGCAGCTGATGGACCGGGGGACTGCATCGCCTTCAAGGGCGCTACCTTCTGTCGTTGACTTCTGAGAAGAGAAAGATGGGGAGAGCGGATACTCGTGTTTATTGGCCTTTTTCTTTTTCTTATTCCTGCTTCCTTTTTTTTTCAAGCTGGCTGGGTTAGGTGTTTGGGATATGGCGTTTTTATTTCTCATTTTTGTCTGCACCGGGGACTCTTGTAGGGAAAGGTTTTTGTATCTAGGGAAGTGACCACAACCGGGGAATATGAATATCGTTCAATCCAACCTTTTGCCCCGCATGTAAACCAGGTTCGGTAATGATTGAGGTGCGGCCAACTGATGAATGACGATACTCCGTGATCCCCTGAAGTCACCGAGGGGAGTGGAGGAGGAGATGGTCGCGATTCGCATGACGCTTTTCCTGTATAATAAAGACAACCCTCTAGGGCAGCCGGGCCGGTATGCCTGCTTCTGTTTCCGGTACCCGGCACCGTCTCCGGCCCATTCAGGACGCGAAAGCAGGGGGGAAAAAAAGATGAGAAGGGAAGGGAGGGGAGAGGTGCTCCAACGTCCTCATGTCGCCGGGCTTTCGGCTGGCGGCGGCTAGCAAAAGGTATAGTAGGCGGGTTGCCGGCGATCCAGTAGAGCGAGAGATATATATCTACGGATGCGCGTCCGCCTGCCTGCTACATTTGCTAGCTATGCTCTCAAACCGAGATCAAGCTGTAGACTGTGCATATATATATATGTGTGTGTGTGTGTGTGTGTGTGTGTGTATAGCCGCTTCATTAGGCAACTCGGCCAGGGGGCATTGATCTCGCCGCAAGATGGCGAGCTAATCAAAGGTAGTCCTCATGAGTATGGCGGCCTTCTGTCGAACGTGAGAGAGAGAGAGCGAGAAAGGAAACCGCTGCGACCGCCTCTCCTGAATGGAACGCGGAAATACCACGGTCCGCCTACCGATCCTCCAAGACTTTGCGGATAGCAAAAGAAAAGTCGAGATATGCAAAACGCGCCGCCGAGACGTTCCCTTCCGTTCGTCCCTTCTCGGCCCCCTCACACTCGAGACCCGTGGTATGCCTCGAACACGCCACGGGCCTGCTTTGGATACGTTGGCGTTGCTGAAACATTCTTATCAAGAGACGCAAAGGAACCACAATGTTCAGCACCAGTAGCCTGTCCTGTGGGACTTCTTAGCCTCATGATCAACCATGAGGATGTGACGATAGTCAGGCTACGACTATATATGGTCGCGTGTTAGTCAGGCCGCAGAGGCTGGGTTCGACGATCGGCAGAGGTGGGCGCCAAATCGATGCATTCCGGACGTGGGGGCATCACACATCACAATGGCAAAAGGCACGCAGACATTATTAATGAACTTTCCATTAGGAGATAGTTTCCCACCTACTCTCCCTCATAACCACCATCTGCCAGTTTGCCTGAAGAAACGAGTACCGTTCTGTGTGGGGGTATTGGTGCTATCGCAGGCGAGCGAAGCCAGGCAACTCGCGCGACTCAAACATTCAACCGTAAAACGCCTTCCCGGAGAACCATACTGCGGGGCAGCAAACGACGCATCCCAACGAGCCTTCCCGGCAGAAAGAGAACAGGGCCGCCCGCGGGGAATCCGCCACTCTCCCCTGCCCACGAGGGAGTGAAGAAGTCTATCCATACATGCAGGCCTTTGGGGACGTTTGAAGACAGATCCTGCAATGATCTGCCAACTTGAAAAAGCATGTCGTGGAGATCCCTTTGGCGTTTAAAAATGCAGTCGATTATGCCGCCTCATTTCAAATAACTTTTCCCAATCCGTGTTGAGCAAAATGACCTCATGAGCGTCGTCTTCGTATGCTCACTGGTCGTCGAAAGGATGCCCGATAACTAGGGGTATGATGACATAAGGAAATCATGCTCATGACGTTGCGTGATAGTTGAAGAGATGGCTTAAGCCTTGGTCTCCTCGGCCTTCTTCTCGCCCTCCTCGCCGCCTTGGGCCTTGATGTACTCCTCGTAGACGCCGAGGGCCTCGTCGACCTTGGCCTTGAGGGCGGACTCGTCCTCGATGCTGTAAATTGTTAACAAGAGTTTGGCGGATCTAAAGGGGGCGGGCGTAGCAACTTACAGGTTAACAAGCTCAGCGTTGTCCATCTCAAGGAGCATACCGGTGATCTTGCCGGCAAGCTCAGGCTGAATGGCCTGGATCTTGGGGAAGATGACCTCACCGAGGATCTGCTTCTGCTGGCCGGGGTTGCTACCGGCAGCAGCGAGCTGCTGCTGGATGAGGCTGCCGCTGTTGAGGTCCTGAGCGGGAGCTCCACGTCCACCCTGGGGGAAAGGGGCGTTGCGGGGAGCGTTGGGGTTGGCACCGCGACCGGCGCCGGGCTGGTTGCCGCCCTGGCGGGCGTTCGGGGGGAAGCCAGGCATACCGGGGCCGGGCATGGGCATGCCCTGGGGAACGGGGCCGCGTCCGCCCTGAGGACCACCACGTCCGCCGCCCATGGTGGCTTGCTGAACCTGCTGGATGGCAGCGAGGAACTGGGGGTTGCCAGGCTGAGGGTAGGGAGCGCCGGGAGGGAACTGGCCGGGGATGCCGTAGACGGGGGGCATCTGTTGAGGAAGGCCCCCACGTCCACCCTGCTGGGGGTAACCGCCGGGGAACTGGCCGGGGCGGCCGCCCTGAACGGCAGGCATGGCCATACCGGGTTGAGGGAAGGCCATGCCACGGCCACCCTGGGGGAAGACAGGCTGCTGGCCAGCGGCGTAGAAGACAGGGGGCTGCATGTACTGCTGGGGCATACCGGCAGCGGCGGCGGCCTGCTGCATGCGGAGCTGGTTGCGAGCCTGGATGCTGGCCTCAAGCTGGCTCTTGCGAACATCCTTCCGCTGGGCAAGGGCGACGTAAAGGGGCTTGCCGTTGACCATGCGCTGGTTCATCTCGGCGACAGCCTTGGTGGCATCGTCGGGGTTGCTGAAGCAGACGAAACCGAAGCCCTTGCTCTTACCATGGGGCTTCTTGTCCGACTTCTTGTCGGACTTCTTGTCGGCATCCTCCTTGTCCTCGGACTTGGCCTCCTCGGACTTCTCCTCGCCCTCCTCCTTCTTGGGCTCATTCTCTTTGTCTTCGGAGGAACCATCGTCCTCGTTGCCGGAATCGGTAGCATTGTCACGCATGACCTTGGCGGAGGTGATGGGGCCGAAATCGGCGAAAAGCTGGCGGAGCTTCTCGTCGTCGACCTCGTCGTCAAGGTTCTTGATGTACAGGTTGACACCCTGGTACTTGCTGGCCTTCTCCATGCGAGCAGCTTCGTAAGACTTGCGCAATTCCTCCTCGCGCTCATGCTTCTTCTGGGCTCGGCCAACGTACAAGTCCTGTCCGCGGAAGTCCTTTCCGTTGAGGTCGTCAACGGCCTTGGCGGCAGCCTCGTGGGTGGTGAAGTTGACGAAACCGAAGCCGCGGCTCTTGCCATCCTGATCGCGGGCGAGGGAGGAAGAGGTGACATCACCGAAGGCGGTGAAGAGGTCGCGGAACTCGTCGTCAGTAACCTCGTTGGCGATGTTCTTGACGTAGATGTTGGTGAAGTTGGCCTTCATCTCCTCGAACTTGCTCTGGCGGTCCTTCTTGGGGATGTGGTGACCGACGTAGACCTTCTTCTCGTTGAGAAGCATGCCGTTAACGTGCTTGATAGCCTGGGAAGCAGCCTCATCAGTCTCGTAGTGAACGAATCCGTAGCCCTTGGAGTTGCCGTGCTCGTCCTGGGCGACCTTGCAGCTGAGGATGTTGCCGAAAGCAGCGAAAGTGTCGTGCAGAGCCTTGTTGTCGATCGCGACGTCGAGGTTCTTGATGAAGACGTTGCCTTGGCCGGTCTTGCGGAGAGCGGGATCACGCTGAGACCACATGATGCGGCAGGGGCGGCCCTTGATGAGAGTGTAGTTGAGCTCCTCGAGAGCCTTCTCGCCATCGGAGGTGGTGTTGTAGTTCACGTACGCATAGCCGAGAGAGCGGCGGGTAACCGCATCACGGCAGACGCGAATGGAAGCGACGGAGCCAATCTGGGAGAAGAGCTCGAAGAGCATGGCCTCGGTGACGGAGGGGTCGAGCTCGCCGACGTAGAGAGAGGCAGAGGCCTGAGGGTGGGGGGCAGCGGAGCTGGGGGTAGGGCCAGCGGCGTCGGCATTGTCGCCCTGGGCGCCAGACTCAACGTTGGTGTTAATGGCGGGGGCGTTCTTGTCGGCGCCGTTGAGAGAGGCGTTGCTCAGGTCGTTGGCGAGCTGGTCGACAGCGCCGTTGTTGGCAGCAGTGGTGGCCATTGTATCGGTGTTGGGTATAACACGGGGAAAGGATACTGCGACGATGAGCACTGGTTAGAACAGGACGAGACTGGCTTGATTGGAAATGAGACTGAGAATGCGCCAAGGCGGGGTAAGGACAGGACGTGGCGAGCTGGACAAATCGTACCAAGGCCGAGTGAGGAGGGGAGGGGAGGGGAAGTGAGTGAAAAAGCACATACCAAGCCAAGAAGAAATCTGACGATCGGTCGTTGGACGAGACCGGTCGGTGTGGAGGACGAGGCGAAGACGAGGCTTTCTTTCTTGTCCAAGGAGGTTACGGCGATGTGTGACGTTTGACCGACACACACACGAGGGGGCACTTGATGCAAGATTGACAGGCAGGCAGGTGCTGAGGTAAAAGCAAGAAAAGAGGTTCGGTAGACGAGGCCTCTGTGGTATTTTTCTTGCGATTGAGGAGGGGGAGGAATTCCAATATGGAAGTGGGAAATTTTTGATGGGGGATTTTCAAGTTTTTTTTGGAAGTTTTTTTTCTGATGGAAAAAAGTGAGCGAGACAGAGAACAAGTACGAAAGACGTACTCCTTGTCAGACCCTCTTTAGATGTGAAGGGGGTTGTTGATAGGGTTTGTGTGGTTGGTAGATGAGAAAAGAAGAGAAGAGGAGGAGAGAGAGAGAGAGAATTTCAATGAATGTGGCTTCCGGAGATGATTTTTTTTTTTTTACTGGATCTGCCACCTGCAGTGGAGGGTGAATGAATGGTGCGGTGCGGTGCTGCGTGCCTTCCCACCAACTGATTTTTGGCCGGCTGCTTGTCACTGTTACTGTTCTACGTGTACGGATACTTCGTAGTATGTAGTAGGTATCCCCCCCCCTTCCCTCCTTTCCTTCCCGCCTTCCAGATTTTGTCATTTTGTCGAGGGGCAGCCGGTAGGAGCAGGGCATGTGCCAGAAGAGTGGGTACGCCGGGACCAAGTCACTGTCATGCGACGACTATCAGTTCTTGCAGCGAGACACCACGGATAGCAGATATCGTTTAGCGTTCCGTGGCTTTGCCGATACGAGACGTTGAGGTACCTGGTGGGGACGGGACACTACCTATCGTTAGGAATGAAAATTGTGATTCTATGCGACCGCAACGGTTGTGAAGAGTGAACCCTGCCTGCCTGCCTGCCTGCCTGTCTGTCTGTCTGCTACCGACCGACAGCAAAAGAAATACAAACAATCATGAGGAGAAACAGCCAGCCAGATCCCGGCGGGACGGGGATTTCCCGTAGACACATAACATACTAGGTACGTAGTGTATGGAGTATGTACGAATAGGTACACACGCACAGCAACGTCAGTCCAACTACCTACCTACCTACCTACCTAGATTGGTGACATTGATGGCATTGCTCATTTCCATCCAAGCAAGGGAGGGGAGGGGGGTAAGGATTCGAGGCATGGCTGCTGCAATCTTGATACCCAAAAGAGAGCGGCTTGTCTGTGCCCCAAGCGCCCACTCCCGTCATGTCATTAGCTGCCGCCTTGGACATGGCCTGGGAGGGGTTGTTCAAGCCAGCTCGTCGCTGGAATGTATTAAGTAACCAGGCGTGTTTTTGAGGCCGTGACTGCGATGCATGTCCGTTCGCAGTGGCCCATCATCCATCATGAATGATGCCCTGACTAAGTACCTATGCGTAGGTACCTAGGTAAACAACAGACGACCCCCGAACGACAGTCAGTGACGGTGACGCAAGTGTCAAAAAACAAACGTGCAACTGCAACAACAGCTCGAGCTACCGCTTGTTGAAACAACCTGACAACTGCGCCTGATGCCGTGACATCCCCTCAAGGATGAAGAAGGCAGTCATCCTCTCTTGGTGACTGCACCTCGTCTTTGTTGGCAGACGTCGCGATCAATCATCCGTCATCCGCTGAGTTGTTGGTTTTACACCGACACTTGCATGAGTAAAGAAACGGTATTTTGAGTCAGCCAAGTCCGCGTGACGAATCCCTGGCAGCATAGGCTCTTTCTCTTCTTCTTCTTCTTCTTCTTTCCTTCCTGCTTTGCTCGTGGGTATCTAGACTGCTATAGACCTGCCCAAGGCGCTCCAGAGCTTGTTGTCAAGTCTTGAAGCCCTAAGCTACCTAGGTACTGTCGATATTATGGCCAACCGCTTGGAATTAGGTCTCAACCTACGATTGTGTGTTCATTACCCCGGCTTCGGCTTGCCTTATCGAGAGCCGACCCGCTCCCCTATCTGACACGGATACGTACCTAGGTGCCGACCCAGGTACGTAGTAGGTAGGTGTAGTAATTAGTAGTGCACCTGGCGGGGGGTAGACAGATACCTACAGTACCTACATACCTACCTACCTACCTACCTAGTACCTACCTAGCCTGCCTGTGCCTGTCCCATGCGTCGGAACCTTCCACAACATCAAGCCGGGGCGGCCAGCTCTAGCTTACCTCACCATCCGTGCTCTCTCTCATCTTGAGAAGCCGCGCCCCACTAATTAGCCAATGTCAGAAGCCTGTGAAATCCCCCTCCAGTGACAGACAGGTCGATTACATACGCCCGTCCGAACGTGCTGAAGCTTCTGGAAGAGTTAACCGCGTTCGCTGAACCATCGTCGAGCTGCGGCATCATCTCTGCTTGTCATGAAATAACTCTGCCACCCACCTCCATCCTCCCTGAACACTTTGTTCCCCAACGAAACATGTTTCCCACCTTTACAGGCAACTCCCGACGCCCCCGGAACGTGAACCTCAGCGGCCAGAACCTGAACCCATTCGCCGCCTCGTCATGGACTCCTGCCGCAGGTAGCGGTTCCGGCGCCTCCAAAACCGTCTCCAATGCCCAGGCCGAACGAGCTCAGAGGCAACACGATCGAGATAGGCTGAAGGCGGCAGGCAAGATCCAGAAGACGTGGAGGGGCCACCGCGTCAGAAGGCGACTGAGAGACTCTCGCCGCGACGCCTTCGACGCTCTGTACACGAACAACTCGCATTTGGACACACAGCAGAGGCTATCGACCGCCTTGCCACTGCTGCTAACCACCTTCCAGTCCAACAATGACAAGGACCTCCAACGCCTCGTTTGCTTCTCTACGGAGCTGACTACGACCAACCTCGAGTGCCTTGCCCCCGCTACTCTTGCTCCTTCTCGACTGGCGCGATTCGTACAAATACTAGTTGATGCTCTGGACGTCCAAACACAGAAAAGGTTTTCATCCCTCCACCTATCCAGCCGTGATCGGTAACCACTGACAGCCCTTCCAGACAAGAAACCGACGATACCAAACTCCTTGTGGACCTCCTGACACATATCGTAAACGTTGCCCCCGAGTCGTTAGCGACGTCGTTCCGACAATACTACACCGTCCTAGCAGAATTGTGTGGAATACTCGGCGCGGGTGCGGCGGCTTTGGAGACTACGTCGAGGGCTATTCTTGTGCCTCTGCGGGCAAAATCCGCCGACGGTTATCTGTTGGCAGCTTATGAAGCATTCGCTTTGTCATTCCTGACTCGCCATGACCTGTATATCGTCGAGGACCACGCTCCCATAATCTCTCAGAACCTTGACTCTGACAAACTTGCATCGGCAATCGCTACGGCATACAGCAATGGACGGATACACGGTGTTGGTCGGGACGGTCAGGTCTGGCTTTTGGCACATTTTATCGGCTTACATCAGAATACGGGCAACAAATACCAAGGACTGAAGCATCTGGACGCGCTTCACATCCAACTCTCAAGCTTATCCACAGAGATCAGCCTCAGACTTTCTGTAAAACCAGCACGCTCTACATCACCAAACGCAGGCTCCAGCGGCTCTGAAGAGGCCCTGATCCGGCCACTGCCTGGTTATGTCACCCAGCAGCTTTCGTCGTTAGTCGACAGGAATGGTATCTCCGCGCTGCTGGCCGAGCTTACCACGTGAGTGTAGCACCATCCCCCCACTACTGTATATTTCTGACGGACGCGATTTAGTCACTTTGGCTCTCAGTCATCAAGCCACGAATTCCAGACAGCAAGCCTATTGTCTGGTTATATTCTCACTCTTCTCCGGTGTTTCCCCAGTCAGGGCGATGACATTCGTATGCGTCTCTTCTTAGGTGATGTCAAATCGAGCACAGGCAGCTTGCCAACGATTAAGTTTCTACGGCAAGCCATGAGCCAAACAAGTATCTACAAGACAGTTTTGCAGGACTCGGCGTCCGTCACAGGCTTGCTACGGAACTATCTCTCAAAGTCCTCAAATGACTCTCAAGAACCGGAATGGAGGCTGGTTCTGCTGTTCCTCGAACTCTATATTTTTATTTTGCGTCTGAGTGACGACGAAGACTTTTTTAGCAGCGTCCGCCCAGGAATCATGCAGGGTGAAGGGCAGATGTCTCGCTTGCGGTCGTGCGGGCTCTCTCTCTCTGAGGTCAAGAACCTCACAATTGTGCTCAAACATCTGGCTTTTACGCTACATTACAATGCTGCCGATATCCTACAGGGTGTCCAGCAACCCGAGCCGATAACGATGAGCCAGCTTGAGTCCTACTTTGGGAGTAGTCAAGCCGCAAAGTCGTCGAAAGACACCCGGAGCCAGAGGTCCCGAGCCAACGCAGCTGATACCAGACTTGACCTCGGTAGTCTTCGCAGCATCGTCACAACGGCCTTGCGACTTCTGTATGAGCGGGACTCTCGGCGTCCTTTCTTGCCTCGAGATCATTGGCTCATGACCTCGAAATTCGACATGGAGGGCTTTGTCAGCGCTGTCGTGGCAGAACAAGAGCGACAGAACGAAGTATCCGACTCGAGCGACGATGAAGATGGCGACGTTGAGGAAGATGCGAATATGGGTGGGATCAACGACGGTATCATCCACACCGTGGCTGGACAACGAGTCTCTCGACATGCGCAAATTGAAAAGCTTCGGTCCCAGCAACGCAAGGCACAGCGTGATCGCTTACTGGCCGTCATCGGGCCAAAGCTGGAGATTCTGAGACACATGCCTTTCGTAATTCCTTTCGACACTCGTGTCCAAATCTTTAGACAGTTTGTCTACCTCGACAAGCACAAGCGCAGGGAAGGCATGGATGCCGACCAGTGGAGAATGATGATGCTTCACAACCCTCTGCGTCCTCCTGGCATGGGTCCGACGGGACGGCACCATGGCAAAATCAGGAGAGGCCAGGTTTTCCAAGATGCTTTTGAACAGTTCTATGAGCTAGGAGAAGGCCTCAAGGAACCCATACAGATCCAGTTTGTCGATCAGTTCGACACAGTGGAAGCGGGGATCGATGGCGGTGGTGTTACAAAGGAATTCCTGACTAGCGTCACAACGGAGGCTTTTGGGCCGATGGACGGCATCTCGCTATTCACGGCCAACAGTCAAGGCCTCCTATACCCCAATCCAACAGCCATGGATGAGCTCAGGGAAGCCTTGAGACAAGCCGGAGTTCCTGAACGCAGTGCGGAGTGGCAAGATGAGGTGCAAGATCTGCTTCGGAAGTTCGAGTTCCTCGGTCGAATCATCGGGAAGTGCATGTACGAAGGAATCCTCGTCGACATTGCGTTTGCCGGGTTTTTCCTCCTGAAATGGATATCGGGACAGACTGGAGAGAACAGCTACCGTGGCAATGTCAACGATTTGAGAGACATGGACGAGGAACTCTACCAGGGCATGCTACGTCTGAAGAACTACAAGGAGAACGTGGCGGATCTGGCACTGGATTTCACCATCAATGACCAAGTCTCGCTGCCCGGGGAACCCGTGCGTACCATGACTCGGAACCTGATCCCCAACGGCGAGAACGTAACTGTCACCAACGACAACCGGCTTCTCTACATATCCTACGTCGCCCGGCACCGCCTCGTAGCCCAACCCGCCCAGCAGACGGCCGCGTTCCTCCGCGGTCTCCGCTCCATCATCGCCCCGTCATGGCTCTCGATGTTCAACCAGAACGAACTGCAGCGTCTCGTTGGCGGAGACAGCTCCGAGATCGATATTGAAGACCTCAGGAGGAACACCGTTTACTCGGGTTTGTACGAGGTCGGAGACGATGGACTGGAGCACCCGACCGTGCAGCTATTCTGGAAGGTCATGGCCGACTTTTCGGACCGGGAGCGGCGAGACGTGCTCAAGTACGTGACGAGCACCCCACGAGCGCCCCTATTGGGCTTCTCGCAGTTGAGTCCACGCTTTAGCATCCGAGACGGAGGCGAGGATCAAGAGAGGCTACCAAGTACCAGCACCTGCGTGAACTTGCTCAAGCTGCCGCGTTACAAGAAACAGGAGACGCTCAGGAAGAAGCTGCTCTACGCCGTTTCCTCGGGGGCCGGCTTCGACCTCAGCTAAAAGGGCGTGTAACGATCCACAAGGGGCAGTAATGATGTTATGACGCATGATTAGAGCAGAGCACCGATATTCTAGTGTACTTTTATTGTTCCAGGCGTTGATGGTCCCCTGTGCTTGTGCCGCCTGACCTCAGTGCAGATCGACCGAATAAACCAGCCAACGTGTTCGACAAGCTCGTCCACCCGTGGTCGCTTGCATCAAGCATCCGTCTCGGTCTGGATACCTTTTAAAGAAGGGTGAATTGCCAGTTTCTTATGCGCTCAATTATCTACCTGAATGTGATCAATACTGCGAGGTTCGGGCGCGTCGTGGATGCCCAATTGCCTCATCTATGAATACTGTGCGGGTGCATACAAACCCGTACCTGCTAGTTTCGCGGGGAATGGACGGCAATGCTTCGAGCCACACCATCATGCCCCCCTCCCCCCGCCTATATTCAGCTGCGCTACTGGTAGCTCTTCTCAAGGAGATGCGGCTTCCTCTCCCTGAGGTCCAGCATCATCTGTCCAAAAAGCCCATTGGCCCAGGCGAACCTACGCGGGTGACAGACACGGGTTAGCGGTCTCGTTCCCCATTCATCACTCAGGACATTGCTGCCCCCTTTTTTGCGCTTACCAAGACCGAGTCCACTGCGAGGCGTCATGGCTGTTCACCGACTCGTGGATGAGGCCGAGCCCGTTCGTGGAGCTGACGAGCTGGCGCAGGCCGTCGGCGATCTCGTCGTCGTCGTCCGAGGTCATGAGCTGCGCAATGAGGGCCATGGGCCAGGCGTTGCCGGGCCCGACGTGCGGGCCGCCCGTGGCGTTGAGGACGGGGCCGCGCATCTGGTACGGGTTCGAAGTGGAGAGGACGAAGCGGCGGGTGTTTTGGTAGATTGGGTCCTGGGCGGATAGGTAGCCGTAGTGCGGGGCGGAGAGAAGGGACGGGATGTTTGCGTCGTCCTGCGTTCGACGGTTAGCCCGGGGCCATCTCGGAGGTCGAGGGAAGGGAAAGAGGGGAGAAGGGCAGAGAAGAGAAGGCGGCAAGGCGTTCTCCCACACTGACCATGTTGTTGTGGCTGCCGAAGCCGTCCACTTCGTACGAGTAGATCTCGCCGAAGTTGGGGTGCGTCGTCTTGCCGTGGGCCTCGATACCCGCACGGACGGTGGCCGCCGAGTCGCGCATGCGCTCGGCGAGGCTCGTGTCGATGCCGTCCATGATCTTGGCGCAAGCTTCGAGATAGCGGGCGAACATCATGTTGGCGGGCACGAAGAGCTGGTAGATGCAGCTGTCGTCGCTGGGGCGGAAGAAGCTGCGGACCATGCCCGTGTCGCCCTGGGTGGGCGCGCCGTTGCCGTGGTTGGAGAGCGTCTCCGAGGCCGAGGTGGTCTGGCGCTCGAAGAGGGCGGGCGACGGGTTGAGGCTGCCGTCGGCGGCGTACGTGCCGGCGCGCAGGGCGTCCGTCGTGTTGAGGATGACGGCGACGGCCTTGGCCCAGTTGAAGCGGGCGAAGAAGTCCTGGTCGGCGGTGGCAGCGTGGTAGTCATAGGAGAGCTGGAGGAACGCGGCCATGGAATCCAGCTCGTACCTTATCCGGTCAGATGTCGTCCGCGTGGAGAGGGGTGGGGGGGGGGGGGGGGATGACGTACTTGCACTCGAAAAACGAGTCGGTTGGGTATGCCGGGTATATTTTGTCAGAGCCGCCGTTGCTCGTGGGAGGGACATTGGATTCCGCCGGTGGCTGGAAAGCATTGCAGTGAGGCGCAGAACGGACATAACGAGCCTGCAAGTTGATGGCCCCGCGGTAGAGCGCGGCCAGAGACCCCGCCGAGGAGTTGGGCTGGAGCAGCGAACGGTAGCTCTGCAGCTGGTTACTGCTGTCCCTGAGCCATTCCGCGTTGATGTCGCCGGTGATGATGAAGCTCAGCTCTTCCTCCGGATCCTCAGCAGCGAACCCGGTCCAGGCTACGGTGGTATCGAGTGTGTTTGGGAAGGTGTTCTCGAAGAGTCGGTACAGGTCCGGGTCCTTTACGAGCGTCTTCATGTCGGAGATGGCCTTCTCGACTTCGGGGAAACTGGCCGTTCGACATTCCGGGGCGGGACGTTGATACGGGAGCTTATGGACGCCGTCGGAGAAGGGCTCATGCGGAGTAGCGGCGTAGTCTGTGAAGTGAGGGCAGTCGGATTTCACAGCTGCCGCCGCCAAACCAACAAAGGCGAGGAGGCCATACAAAAGGGCCATGTTGAATCCGAGTGTACGGTGTTCACGACCACAGAAAGTCGATATGGCTGGTCCTCGGCGGCGAGAGCATGCTTTAAAGGGTGACTGGACGATGTCAAGTACCAATAATAACCATGTTCCCTCTGGGAAATAAGTATGATTCGTGTGACCTTGAGAGACGAGCGGGAGGGGCGGGTGGGCGCGGGGCGATGCGGGGGAGGGAACGTTGTCAACGGGGACTAATTTACGATGCCGTCGTATTGCAGGATACCCATGGTGTCGTTCACCCTGTTAGCGCCCACAGCGCTGCCGGCATCAATATGGGGGAGATGAGGGTGGGGCGGGGGGGGAGAGAAACAGAGAACTTGGAAGAGAGGACCAAGGAGATGCCGGGTAGAGGAACAGACGACGAGTATAGCGTGCAGGTAATAAGTCATGAGCTACGACGCCGTTTTAGCATCGGGCGATTCCAAGGCGACAAGCATAGGTATACGACCCAGAAGCTCAGACCACAAGATTTGTTTGAGCGTTTCCACAAGCTTCCAAGAAGAAGCCGAAGGTGATGAAGAAGCTTGACAGACAGGGATTGACCCAGGTCCGAAGCGTCGGCCTTGGTTGAGTGATGGAATCAGGCGCTTGGAGGAAGAAGGCCGATCATAAGGAGACAGGGGGGGCCAGAGACAAGGATTCTCCGCGCTGAGATGCAGTCGGTCCTTGGAGATGGCGGGCCGAGAAACGGCAACGGCAACGGCAGCGGGCAACGGGTCGGTGAGCGAGCCGCTTGCCAATGCCTTTGGAGATATGCATTCGATTTGGTTGAGGGGAAGAGGTCCATCGTCATGTACTTGCACCAAACCAAGTAAGGTAGGTAGGTAGGTAGGTAGGTAGGTAGTGTAGGACAGAACAGCCGAGTGAGAGTTTGCTGGAAGGAAAGAAACGTTTTGTCGGCCGGCAGGTTGAGTACCGACCGTGATGAACATGTCGTCCTTCTTTATCCGACGAAGCGAGCCCGTTCCGCCCATGCTTTCCACCGGAAACAGAAACCCGAGGTGGGGATGAGATGCACAAGTATCAAACATCGGATTGTGCGCTTTTGGCCCGTCCGAGGGAAGGGGGGGGAGGGGGCTTAGAGGTGCAAACGAGAGGTCTATTACATACGGGTAGTAGTAAGTCGAGTAGACAAATGAGGGTCAAGGGTCGCAGCACGCACGAGAGGAAGACCCTGCCAGGCCTTTGTCGGAGAATTTCATCGGTACTGACTGTTTCCGGGTCATTACCCAGTTGGGAACAATAAGCCAGCCAGCACAAGTTGCACCAACTTTTAACCTTAAAAGTGGTACGCAAAAAAAGGTGGGCAAAACAGGCAAGCAAGCAAGCATGGGAAACAGGGGTAAGGGCAGCGGCTCCTGGCTCCTTGTGCCTGGCTGGGCTGGGCTGGGCTGGGCTGTCTACCTATCATGTTGACTTCGTATGGCGGCGTCGGCCTTTCTTCCTGCGTGCCTTAGTGACTTGCTGTGCAGTCAGTAGGTACCTATCTGCCTCTGAAGTCGGAATCGTCTGACCAAGCATGCCTCCTTTTCTGGAAACCACCTACCTAGGTAGGTACCTAGTGCAGGTCCATCAGCCTCATGTAGGTAGGTGGTGTACTCGGCGGCACCCACGCCGCTTCTCAATCGAGGCAGGTCGCTTACCCAGTGGCGTCAATGTGGTAACCATTTCTGGGCTGGCAACAACAACCCCCCGCCCCCGAGACATTTCAGGAGGTGGAATCCAGCCCTTGCTTCTCTCCTTCTCTCCCCTCGCTCTCCATGCATCCTTCTGGAGACTTTCTGGCAGGCTACCTACGCTTTTACTCTTCTTGGGAGGTATATACCTACGCACGTGTTCTGCCAGGCACACCTTCTGCCACAGGCCGTATCGAAGGCTTGAGCTTCCCAGCGCCTCGCCTCGCCTCACATCTTTGTTTGCCTTTGTACCTGCTGTCGAAGCCAGCCGTGGGTACTGGCTTGCCGAATTAGCAATACTACCTACCTAGGTAGCTTGGTCGATTGTTGTTCTAATCCGGTCTGGATAGCTCCCCAAACGACATCATTCAAACGGGCTTGTTCAACCACATTACGTCGAGGCATATATTGGTTCTTCATTGGTAATCCACTGACCCATCCGGTATACGGCGTCTATTCCACAGTTCCTGCAACATTTTGAAGCGTACAGTTTCCAGGCCATCTTTGCGCTTCTCGACCAGTCCCTTGTCAACCGTAGGCCCGATATGGGAGTCCTAGTCCCTGCCATCAGCCTTTCCCGACCTCTGCGGCTGTTGATCCTCGCTGCTGTCTTCGTGTGCCTGTTTAATTGGTGGCCTTCTTCACAATCTCGCGGTTTCTCTCGTCTTTTCTACTCCGAGCTGAACCCAGGAGCCCGGCAGCACGCTATTCTGAAATATGTTGACCCCTTGATCGGGACTGTCAACGGAGGTCAGTGGAAGCCCGAGTCGAGCTTCGAGATAGCTAGCTGACTATCCCAGGCCATGTGTTTCCCGGTGCATCTCTACCATATGGTTGGTGTTCCCAGCGTTGTTCACTGGAAGTCATCTTGTGCTGACATTCACGGTCAGGAATGGCCAAGGCCTGTGCGGACACCGATTCTCATGCCGAAAACGCTGCGGGATGGGTCTCTGATAACTCGAAGATAACCGGTTTCTCTCATCTGCATGATTCTGGTAAGTCCTGTTCTACCCCGTACGTGGCTTCCTCTTACTCACGTGCGCAGGAACCGGCGGTGTGAGATGCCATAGTCTGTATTGGACACAGCCATTAGCATCACTGACCTTCATATAGTCCCCGTCTCTGGGTAATTTCCCGCTCTTTCCTCACCCCGGATGCAAAAACGATGACTACTTGGAATGCAAGTATACGACGCAGCAAAGAAGCCTGTTCCGGGTTAACGACTCGGTCGTGGCTCGCCCGGGCTACTTCTCAGTCGCTCTCACAAACGCCGTTCGTGCTGAGATGACGGCCAGTGAGCGTACGGCTCTGTATCGCTTCAACTTTTCACCCAATGACACGGTATCGTATGTGGACGTAGCCAATCACGGCACCATTGATGCAGTGAGCAGTCCTCTAATCCTCATCGATCTCACGGATATTGCCCAGAGCAGAACCAGCGGCGGAATTCAGGTGTACGAATCGGGCCGTGTCATCGGCGATGGCATGTTCAGACCTTCCTTCGGCCAAGGAAACTACAGGGCCTTTTTCTGCGCTGATTTCCGAGGGGCCACCGTTCGCAAGTCTGGCGTTTTCGAGGGCGAAAATCCTCGCGAGAACCCAAAACATCTGGAAGAAGCCACTCGAGGCATTCGCAATCCTACCGGTGCCGCCGGCGCGTGGCTGCACTTTGAAAGGCCCAAGAACAACCAGATTCTCGCCCGTGTTGGTCTCTCCTTCGTCTCCGTTGACAAGGCTTGCCAGAACGCCGAGAAGGATATTCCATCGTTCGATTTCGACGGCACCGTGCGTGCTGCGGAGGCAGCTTGGAGCGAGAAGCTCTCGGCGGTGGAGCTCGATACCGCGGGCGTGAGCGAGGATATGAAGACCACGTTCTGGTCTGGTCTCTACCGGAGTTTGCTTTCACCTCAGAATTACACTGGCGAGAACCCTCTGTGGGAGTCGTCCGAACCGTACTTTGACTCATTCTACTGCATCTGGGATTCCTTCCGAGCCCAACACCCACTGCTCACGATTGTCGACCCGGAGGCACAGACGCAAATGGTTCGAACTTTGTTGGATATCTACAGATTCGTCGGCAAGCTCCCGGATTGCAGGATGTCGTTCTGTAAGGGCTTCAGCCAAGGAGGCTCAAATGCCGACATTGTGATTGCGGACGCCTACCTCAAAAACATGACGACCGGTGTGGACTGGAAGACCGCATACGAGGCCGTAGTCTCGGATGCTGAAGGTTTGTAGGTTGCCATGACTAGCAAGAATGACTTTCTGATCAGCATGCAGTTGCGCCGCAGAATTTTGGCGTCGAGGGACGCGGCAACCTCGAAAGTTGGTTCGGGCTAGGATACATCGCACAAGACCACATGGACAAGGCGTCGAGTGGCCCGAACAGTCGCTCCATTTCTCGCACCGTCGAGTACGCCTACGACGACTTCTGCATCGCCGAGATGGCGCAGGGGCTTGGCCATAAGGAGGATTATGCAAAATACATGCAGCGCAGCGCCAACTGGCAAAACCTCTGGAAGCCTGATGCACAGGATATCGTGGTGGACAAGGACAGGAAGGAAGTTGAAACAACAAAGTACACGGGGTTCCTGATGCCGAAACTGGTAAACGGGTCGTTTGCACAGCAAAACACGCGCATATGCTCGCCCAACACGGAGCAGCATCTGTGCTACTTCGACACGGCGCAGGCGACGTATGAAGGCTCCCCATGGCTGTACTCGTTCTTTGCCCCGCAGGATATGGCGACGCTGATCGAGCTCATGGGCGGTCGGGAGGCGTTCGTCGACCGGCTCGAGTACTACCACAGCGGCAACATTGTCTACATGGGCAACGAACAAGCCTTCCTCACGGTGTTCCAGTTCCACTACGCGGGTAGACCCGGCCTCAGCTCCCGTACTACGCGGAGCTACATCCCGTCGCAGTTCAATGCTACAATCAACGGCATCCCCGGCAACGACGACTGCGCCATGGGCGCCTTTAGCGCGCTTGCGATGATGGGTTTCTTCCCCGTCGCAGGGCAGGACGTGTATCTGCTCATCCCGCCCTTCTTCCCCGAGGTACGGCTCAAGACTCGAGGGTCCAAGCGCGCTGTGATTCGAAAGGTGGCAAGTGACGACAAGGAGCTGGCAGACGGCATCTATATCCAGAGCGCCACGCTGGATGGGAAGCCTTACACCAAGAACTGGATTTCGCACGAGTTCTTCTACCACGGCGGAACGCTGGAGCTCACGGTGGGCTCAAAGGAGGGAGATTGGGGCGCCAGGGAGGAAGATGTGCCGCCCAGTTACCCTGCCGCACCCAAGACAGCACCGCCAACCCGCACATTCCAGAGCTGAAGAGGCGGCGGCGCGGAGGTCTCGCAAATAGGTATGCAAGCAACAGCAGGTATGCCGCATCATTCACGAGAAGCCGAATGGCTCTTTCAGTTAAGCAAGCAGTCATGATGTAAGAGTATAATAACAGTATCTAAGTTCGCCTCGGATAAGTACAAACAAAGTACGTACTATGGTAAGATCGGCCACGTGCAACGCTATGCCGACGGCAGCTTGACGCCAGGCGCCGAGGCGACATGGAAGAGCCCCAGTAACCATTTGAAATTTGGAGACGGTGATTGGCTGTTTGCTGCTATGTAGTGTAGAAGCTCCAGACGTTAAACTCTTTCCAGCTGTTCGCCTCTGAACGCTTGGTTCGGCGGCTTGTCCTGGGAAAGGGAGTGTTAGGTTGGTACGGAGGTACCTTTCAGCTGCAAAAAGAGCATCCGAGGGTACCAAGTCTCTACCTGCAGCTGTGGCAGCTACTCGCCATCACGCGCAAGTACCGCTCGAGTACAATGCTCTGCGTCCGGTTTCTCTCGGCTATCACCAATTGGCAAAACCATGCCATGGTCCGAGCTCCAGGGAAAGAGAGGGACAGAGAGAGAGAGAGAGAGTCATCGGCTTCTTGTCCACCCCTCGTTCACATTACGTATTCGAGTAGGTACGGTACCGCAGACGACGACAACGGAGGAGCTCTTTCTCGTCAGGGAACCACCCAAGGCATTGCCTGCTTGGCTTTAAAGTATCCGCCACTTTTTCTTCACGCTCTCCTACCATCATACCTCCCTCCCTCCCTCTCCCCCACCCATTGACGAATTGTAAAGCGCCGGACGGCCGCCGAGAGAGAGCAAGACGAATTGCGCCTGCGTCGCTAGCTTCTCGATTTCCGCGTCCAAAGGCTTGGACACTTTCTTTTGTACGAGTCCGGTCCTCAAAAAGGAAGAGACGTATCCAGCCATCGACACGCCATCATACGACCGCCTTTCACCCTCAAAATGAACACCTCGGCCTCGCCTCTCGCGAGGAATCTGCAGCGGAGCACCCGCAATCTCTCGAGATGCCGCTTCCGCCCTACAAGGCCAGCGCAGGCCGGCCTCGCCACCACCTCCAGAACAAGCACCGCAACCACTGCTAGAGCTGTCGCGACCACTCCACCCTCGACACGCCGCTCCCCGGCCATCACCGTCTTCAGGCCGCTGGGTGCGCGCACATTCACCACGAGCAGGACGCGGTGCAGCGACGAGGACGACAAGTTCGACCCGGCCACCATTGAGCGAGAGTCGGACGAGGTCGATGTAGTCATTGTAGGCGGCGGTACGGAATGTTTCCTCCTCTGCTTGTTTTGGTTCGGTGTGGGTTTCCAAGCCGAAGCTGACAATCTTCTCCCGTAGGCCCCGCCGGACTCAGCGCCGCGATCCGGCTAAAGCAGCTCGCCAACGAAGCCGGCAACGAAGACTTCCGTGTCCTCCTCCTCGAAAAGGCTGGCGAGATGGGCGCCCACATCCTTTCGGGCGCCGTCATACAGCCAACCGCCATTGACGAGCTGATCCCCGACTGGCTCTCCGAGGACAACCCGGACCGCTTCGAGTACGCCACTCCGGCCGGCGGCGACCGCATGCGCTTTCTCACAAAGACGTCGGCGATCCCCCTCCCGACCCCGCCGCAAATGCACAACGAGGGCAACTATATCGTCTCGCTGAACCAGTTCACCAAGTGGCTTGGTGACCGCGCGGAGGAGCTCGGCGTCGAGGTGTACCCGGGCTTCGCCGCCTCCGAGGTACTTTACAACGAGGTCGATGGCAGCGTCAAGGGCGTCGCGACGAACGACCTCGGCGTCGGCCGCGACGGCAAGCCCAAGGAGTCGTTCGAGCGCGGCATGGCGTTCCACGCACGCTGCACGCTTTTCGCCGAGGGGTGCCACGGCAGCTTGAGCAAGCAGGTCATCAAGAAGTTCGACCTGCGCCGCGACAGCCAGCACCAGACGTATGCGCTCGGTATCAAGGAGGTGTGGGAGGTGCAGCCTGAAAAGTTCCAAAAGGGCTCCATCACGCACTCCATGGGCTACCCGCTCTCCAAGGACCTCTACGGCGGTGGCTGGATGTACCATTTCGGCGACAACCTCGTCAGCATCGGCCTGGTCGTCGCCCTCGACTACGAGAACCCCTGGGTCTCGCCCTACGGCGAGTTCCAGAAGATGAAGCACCACCCCATGTACAAGGAGGTCCTCGAGGGCGGCAAGTGCCTGACGTACGGTGCGCGGGCGCTCATCGAAGGAGGCTTCCAGTCGATCCCCAAGTGTGCCTTCCCCGGCGGCGCGCTCATCGGTGACTCAGCCGGTTTCGTCAACTTGCCCAAGATCAAGGGCACGCACAACGCCATGAAGTCGGGCATGCTCGCCGCTGAGGCCGCCTTCACGGCGCTGTCGTCCGAGGGCGCCGGGGAGCAGGGCACTGTGTTCCTGTACGACTACGAGGACAAGCTTCGGGAGTCGCCCATCTGGAAGGAGCTGAAGGAGGTGCGCAACTTCCGCCCCTCTTTCCACACCCCGCTGGGCCTTTACGGCGGCATCGCCTACTCCGGGCTCGAGGCGTACGTACTCAAGGGCCGCGTCCCCTGGACGCTGAAGCATAAGACGCCGGACCACGCGGCAACAAAGCCCGCCGACCAGTACCCCAAGATCGAGTACGAAAAGCCCGACGGCAAGATCTCGTTCGACATCCTCACGAGCGTCAGCCGCACGGGCACGAATCACGAGGAGGACCAGCCGGTACACCTGCAGGTCAAGGACTGGGAGAAGCATGCGGCCGAGACGTGGCCCAAGTTCAAGGGCCTCGAGAACCGCTTCTGCCCGGCGGGCGTGTACGAATACGTCGAGGACGACACCAAGGACCTCGGCGTGCGGTTCCAGATCAACGCACAAAAGTGAGTACCCCCCCCTTATTTCCTTGTTTCCCCTCAGCCGGTGTATGATTCAGGACCACATGGCGACGAGTAACGCATACAAATGGCCGGGCAGTTTCCACTAACCCGGAACACACAGCTGCATCCACTGCAAGACGTGCGACATCAAGGCGCCACACCAGGACATCAACTGGCAGGTGCCACAGGGCGGCGAGGGTCCCAAGTACTACATGTCATGAGCCGGGCCTCTCTCTCTGCCAAAGTACCGGGAAAGATCTTTCGACTAAGGGTGATGGGTTCGGCAGTACAAAGGGAAGAAGGGATGATCCATCCTTCTGGAGCGTGTTTGTAATTAGCGCCAAGAAAGGCGGTTTGGTCGCCAGACCGACGAAACAGAAGAACAGACCACGGGGTCCCATGGGATATTTACACGGTATGGCAAGAGGAGGAAACTGTTGTAGGTATAGAAGCGTCAAGTCGAGTCAAGTCGAGGATAAGAAAGAACGTGTATGCTCTGAAGACCCAGAGAGCCCCCCCCCCCCCCCCTCTTTCCCCCATCGAATATTCAGTGTTGCCGACGTTTGCCATGCTTTCCTTTCTCCGGGGTAACCACGTGGACGCGTACGGGAAGGGGGAGGTGTGGTCCACAAGTAGCAAATAAGGATGAGTCGCTTTCGGGGAAAGTAAAAACAACAAAAATAGAAACCCGAGAAGGGGGTCGTTCGGTAGGCAGCGCGAGCGTTTGCAACCGAGAAGTTGCTGGCCTCGGGACAATGTGGTGGCAATCAACGATGAGTGGTGACTACCCCTTACAATTGGGGGCTGCGATGACGACACACAGCATCCATCGGTCGACGGGCGGCATATCAGACGAGAAAGGTCGCGACACCTCGGCTCCCTCCCTTTCCCCCTTCCCCCACCGGCTGGGCCCCCCCCCCCCCCTGAGACACCGGGAAGCTCCCTTTTTTTTTTTTTTTTTTTTTTTTGCGTTCGAGCCAATAACTACCTGCCTACCTACCCATAGCATGCACAGGTTAAGTATGCGGCGGCCAAGAGTGGGAGGGATCCCTTGGTGGACCCCCCCCTCCCGATCGGAAGTAGACCCCCGACTCGGGAGGAATGGGGACGACATCGGAGACACGAGGGTGCGATTACGAGACACTTGTAGGGTTTGGACTCCATGCGTTGGGCGAGGCTGGAACGGGACACCATGGCAAGATGGAAAGAATGCGAGAGCGCAGTCATGTGTGTTACCCCGGCCACCCGTGGGCTGGCGGCAGATCAGGCGCGTGCCAGCCAGCCAGCCAGCACATCGACTCGCGCAACTGCTTGAGTTTTTTCTTCTTCTTTTTCCCTTTCGTTTCCCTTCGCTTCGTCGGACTTGCGGGTGTGGTTGAAAGCCTATGCGACAGCGCGATGTGGGCAGCAAGGTTTGAGGGTTGCGATGGGTGGGAGTGAAGTAGGACGAGAAAGAGATGATGCGACTTCTAGAGTTGAAGCCAAAGTAATGAACGTCGGGAGGTGAGCGAGGATGAGCAACTCGGACGAGGCTGGCGGGATCCAATGTTTGAAATCGCATGAGTCGCAACCAAGATGGAGTCATGGCATGCCCGCAAGGCCGAGGTGCGGCCTTCAAACCGAGCGAGGGGTGGGAAGCGATCAGGCAAATAAAGCCTGCCTGCCTGCCTTTACCTACTACATCCAGGCTAGGAAGGTACCCTACCCGACCTTACCTTGCCTGGCCGGCAGCGACAAACCCAGTGCTTGCTTTCTTTCTTTCTTTCTTTCTTTCTTGCTTCCTTGGCCTCAGGTTGGGGAATAGGTAGGTACATAGGCCCGCACATGCATGAGTCGCGCTGGCAAAGCCGAAACCCTGGGGAAGTACCTCGACTTCGGGAAGGATCCAGAGGTACTTTGTTGTGCACGGACCATTGCCCCGGTCTCGCGGGGAGTGCCTGGTACCCGATACCTGTCGGTAAGATTGCAGTAAAATTTGCATCTGCAAACGAGCTGCAGGCGCCCTTTTCTCTGCTCTGCCATCGAGGCGAAGCGACGCCAAAGCGTCGTCGGGCTGAGGTCAAAACCAAACAGAACAACATAAACTAGCATGTCGAGCTCGAAAGGTATCGCGATGCCGTATGTACTGTAAAGACCCAACCAAGGATGGACTTACACCATAGCATCATTCAGGATGTCGCATGGCCATGGGCCCTGGGTGGGTGCCGGCAGAGTTTTCTCGGTCGAGAGTTTGGGGCTCCATAGGTTTGCCTGCTGCTACACATGGAACGCGACGTGGCGAGGCTCGCGTACTGGGTACTGGATAGGCAGAGGAGGGGGGGGGGGGCGAGCGAGGAGCGACAAACACACACCATCTGCCCAGCCTTTTTCTATGCTTTTTCGATTGGCCCCCCCTGTCATGGCTGGCACTGGCCGATTGGAACCGGTCTAGAGTCAATGACTCACACGTCGCAAGCCGTCTGGTCGCTGCGACGGCCCATAAAATTCCTGCCAGAAAGCCGCCGATGCCCGAAAGCAGCGCAGACGCCATGAGAAAAATGTGCCGCTTGCGCGCTGTGTGCTGCTGCTGTCGAGGGGGGGGGGGGGGGGGGGTCCATGACCAGTTTCT
>MU843097.1:0-40831 GCA_030867305.1 Colletotrichum zoysiae | reverse complement strand
GAGGAAGAGGAGGGGGTGGTGCGTGGAAGGGCAGCTTGTCCAGGTACAAGCGCATCCCGAACGCAATAGCCGCCGCCTGGAGGAGCTTTTCTCGGGCAGGTTGCGATATCGCCCCGTCACCGTCGCCTTGATGGAACTTTGGGGACCCCCCGCCGCTGCCGCTGCAATCGCAAATCAAGGACCGTCACTCTCCATCATTGTAAGCCCAGCGACTGACTCTAGGATTCCGCTTCAACGTCATAGGAACCAACCAACCCCCCCTCCCCCGGGGTCAAAGCAGCCGTCGCCCTTCCAGCCAGCCCTGACCAACTCAGTATCACCAAGCGGATCAGGCGGTGTGTATTCGTAGGCTCTGGACGATGAGGGGGGCAGTCTAGTGATGACATTCGCGACCCAAACACTCGAAACTTTGGGTTCCGCTTCTTCCATTACCATCTTACCGCGGGGTCAGCAACTTCGTCAGTACCCTCGTGACCTTTTATTTATTCATTCCCTAAGCCGGTAAAAGCGTTCTAGGGCAATGACGCAGATGTCTACTGCTACTACTGTTTCCCGGCGGAGATGCTATAAGCCGGAATGGCGTCGACGGTTCGTGAGAGCTCTTGGACGAGGAGGACCCCGGGGGACTAACACGGCCTAGCAAATGAATAAAAGAATAAAAGATAACAGAAATTAAATTTTGTTCTTGTTGGAATCGGTTTTTGGGCAAAGGCTAAAGGGCAAGAAAAGAAAAGGCAAGGAAAGGAAAGGGACACGCTCCCGTAGGTGTAACCGCGACGCCAGGAAGACCTTGTTATGATGGCGGCTTCCGTGGCGAACGCGCGTATCACCGGTGGCCCGGGGCGGGGAGACGAGTCTTCCGATGTTGGCGGGTTTCCGGCCTCGTCTTGCTGACCGTCTTGCGCTGTTCCGCTTGGTTGGGATGGTATAGTAAACTCATGAGGACTATAAAAGGGGTGAGAGAGAAGGGGGGGGGGTAAGCGGTCTGATTACTAGTCATTGGTGGATCAAAAAATTCATCTTGATCCATGGACTAACGGGCTTCGCAACCGTATCGGTTGCGGTAAGAGGGGGGTCTCGAGATGCTGACAGGCAACCTCAAGCCGTCATCCCCCCCCCCAAATGCTCTTCCCTACTCTTTGAAACCAACATGTATGGTTGACGGTGGGAGGCTCTCCTGTTTCACCGAGAGAGAAAAACGTGTCCCCCTCCCGATCTGCAGAGGCCTTCTGCCCGATAGCCCGGCCGGCCCGATCACGCTGCTTCGCTGCCGGCCCGAGGGGGGCCTCGTCGTGACCTTAGACAAGAGCAGCCGGTCATTGAGAAAGGGGGAAAGGGGGGGGGAGAAGGCCTGGGACGTGTAGTTGGTATCGATGGACTGGAAGAAAACTCGGTGCGTCGTCTATGGAATTCGGGAAATTGTAAAGCGTGGCGCTAGGGAGATGCCATTCTGCGGTAATCAGGCCGCGTTTGCTTTTCGACAACTTAGGGCAAGGCACCGGCTTTTTCTGCCGATTTATTTCATGAACCTTTTTTGCTGTCTGGCTTACACGGACGCGCCGTACATACATGCTCTCTCTATCTCTCTCTCTCTCGCGCGCGCGCGTCGGCCTTCCCTCCCCCTAAGCCATGTTCATCCCGCGGAAGGAGACCTACGACTCGTCTCCTTTTCTCTCGATCCGTACATGTGTGCAAACAAATCAAAAGGGGAATTTCCCATCTTCCGCCTTGTGGCTAGTTACAGGGGGAAAAACCAGAAACCAAGTCATTAACGTCATAAAATCGTAAATGTCATCAAGCGCGAAGAAGCTCTCAAAAAAAGGAAGAAAGAAAGTCAAGCCGCGCCCCCCACCACTTAATATCGCCCGAGAGTTGCTGAAGCCCTGTGAGAGAAAGAAGAGAGTAAAGAAGAAGAAGAAAAATAACACCAGCCCAGACAACAAGCTCCCCCTTCTCCAACACTGGACGCATGGGACAAGACCAAAGCTAATAAACCAAACGGGCCTAGCTCGCATGAAATATACAAGGCAACTGAAATGCTGCGAGGCTGAAGTCCCTTCCTAAAGAGCTTTAACATTGAATACCAAACAAACCCCTTTTGTCTCGCCGTGACGCTGATGAGGCCCGGCCCCCGTCTATCTCTGCTCTACGTCTCGAGAAACCGACTCGTCCCAATGGGTATAGACAACCGCTGATCAGATAGAATGTTTGTAATCGACTCCAAGAAAGCTCAGTACCGCTTCTCCTCTGGCAAAACGTTCTCTCCATAGAAACCGCCATGGTGACCGTCGTCACCGGATGCTGCGCAGGCGAGACAGACGCCGCCGCCGTACACCCTAGTGTGGCGTTTCCACCCTTGCCCGGCGTCATCAAGGAGAGAGATGATCTCGCCTTGAACCAAGATCTCTCGATTTGTGGCCTCGTCGTAACGGATCTCGCCGTGTATGGGAGGAGGTCCCGGTAGCAGAGGCGACGTGGGCGGGTATGATGACGGAGAAAATGTAATCTCGGTATCGTCAAGGATAGGGCCAGCCAAAGGAATTGGCACACCGATGGACAGTGTTTTGGTGTAAGATCGCCTTCGAGGTGCCAAGGAGAAGCTCGTGGGATGCGTGTTCTGGGTAGCTGTCGATACCCCTACAGACGTGGATGACATGTAGTCTGGGTTTGGCTGCTCAAAGAAGGACGCGTCTAGTTCGGACACGCCACTGGGGAAACTCCTCCTGCGCTCGTCGTATGTGAAAACGGACGGCGATATTTCCGGAGGCGTCAGGGGTGGCGGAGGCGGGGGCCTCGACAGCACGAACCGGGCCGAGGCCAGGTTAGAAGGCTTTCCCGGTGCGAACATGGCGCCACGCGACGATGGGTCACTGCCATTCCCTTTTCCCTTGGCCTCTATCAATTCTTTCTCATTGTCAGTCGTGGAATAGAATTGCGCATCTTGGATCCCGGCCGATCGAAGCCCGTCAGCCTGAGTGTGACTGCCGACTCCACCTGGCTTTTCTTCCATTACCCAGCCGTTTTGCTGAACGAAGGAATAATGAAGCCGTTGTTGTCCAAGGAGATGGTCAATGTTGCCAACAACGGGCTTATGTCTCTGGGCGATGTTTTCCTTCTTGCCTGTTGCAGATGAGAGAATACGACATGCTACCACGCGGAAGACGGCCAGAAGTGCAATCAAGGCGAGCCCGGTGCATAAATGAGAGATGGTGAAGTGGTGGTAAGAACGGGCAGCTGAGGGCGGCTCGTACAAGCCCAGCTGAGGATGATTGACAGCGGGCATCGCTGCTTAAAGACTGGCCAGGCTTATTCTGGCAAGTGATTAGGCTCGGGAGGTCGTAAAGGGGGTCTCTGCCAGCCTTCACCAAGGAAGTAGAGGTACCTCGGTCGGTGAGCTTCGGATGCGGTATGGTCGCTCTTTGGAGGGGGTTATGCCTGTGTCTGGCGGCCTAGCCCAGAACTAACGGTGGCTTGCGAGTAATGGAATGGCGCTGCTGGACATAAGCGACTAGGGTGTGTGATGGTGGGCCTCAGCCGTTGCATCTGCCGTACGTTGGAAGAAAAAAAGTTGTCGCGTCAAGGAAGAACCGGGTTGGTTGATCCGGATTGCTTGGTGTGGCTTGTAAAGTGTTCGGATGAGGAGGATGGGAAGCGATGAGAGAATAGGAGTGACGAGCGTTTTTCTACATGATGGACGTGTAAGTGCTCGAACCCTTTTATGGAGCTATTTTCAAAAGGACGATGCCGCGCGCTAGAATGGCGCGAGGCTCATCGCGCCGTAGGCTCTGAAACAAACCCATGAGCAGAACATGAATGGTTCCCGCGCTTCGCGGGCAGCGGCGGATCGTCCAATAACTGTATAAGATGTCAGACTTACAACAAGGCAGGTTCCAAATTCCTCAAAAGGCTGCGAGCTGAAGTGAATCTGGGGCCTGGTTCCGTCCTTGGCAGATGCAGGTCGCAATGGTCGAGGGATGAAGAGGAGGACGAGGACGAGGACGATGCTTTGTCTTATGGCGACGTCGATTTGATTCCTTTGTGCCCAAAGGACGGCCCAAGGATAGAAGAAGATCGGGACGGGTCAAGATCAGGACTTGGATGGGACGCTGGTGGGGTGGAAGGATTACGGGCAAGGTGAGTCGGGTAACGGGTAGCATATATATAGACACAAAGTTGATGCACCAAGCCGCGGGAGACGATGCAGTATGGGGACAGCCCGTAAAGGTATCGCCAGATCTGGCTCGGCAAGAAAGTACTGGCAAAAGGAATGAGATGATGAGATCAAGGCAAGAAGGGGTCGAGGCCGTGAGGGTGTGCGACAAAAATGAGGTGTGTGGTAACAGACGACACACCACCCTTGGCTGGCGTGGAATGAATAGCTCAGCCCAGGATCCCCGTTTTCAGAGAGCACACGGCCTTCATTCTCAGTCAGCCTCCTCTGCTCTCTCACCCGCACTCTTGCTTTCAAGCGAGAGAGCCGGCGCAGACCAATGACGCTAGTCAGGCCCTCAGGCGTTCTGGAGCAGTCACGATGGCGACAGCGCTTTATTTGATTTTGCCGCAAGGCGGCGCATGTACTGGTGTGTGGTTATCAGCTTCGAGTGGTTGGTTTCGAAGCTGGAGACGCCTCCGTGTTAAGCGGTACCGCAGAAGCGGGCGTGAACGGGATTGAAATGGATGCGCCCAAGGGTGTGGAGGAGGCCAGGACACAATAAACGCCATGATACTCTGAAAATGCGGTCATCATGTCGGTTGGAGAGTGATGGACTTGAGATCCTTGGGTTGGGTAGGCGACAGACAGTTGTTGGTTGTCGTGTCGGTTTTTTTGACTGGCTAGGCCAGTTTGGAACGTAAGCACCAAAGCTGGCAGTGACATGGCCGCAACTCTGATAAGAACAGGCAGGCATTATTGAGTGGGACGGCAAATGTAATGTTGGAAGCGTATGGTTGAGCAAAGGCGGTGTAGTCTTTGACGAAAATGGGGGCAGACGCCGGCAAGATTGGATTCCAAAGACCCATACATCGGACTCGTTTTGCGCTGTTGCTGCTTCTTCACACGGAGAGCAATACGGATAGTTGGGATTGATTTTTCTCGAAGCGAAGCTAGGGGAAACTAGCACAGCCGATCCCTGTCGTCCAGCCCAGCATGAGCTTCGTTCGAATGACCCCATCCGTGGGCACCCATAGGGACTGGGAAGACCAAGCTGGACTGATGCCAGCATTAGGCCCGTCACGGTGTAAGTTGGTGACCAAGCAAGATGCAGATGATTCGCAAAAGAAAGAAAAAAGAAGACGCGACTCCGCTTGGCCGTTCAGGTCTGACGAAGCACGGCGCACGCTTCAGCGGCGATTCCACAATGTGACTGGCATTGTACCATGGCTAGCACCGGGGCGTTTCCAGTGGGTGGCCAACACAAGCCGGAGCGTACACCACCAGCTCGCGGATCGCACGCAAATTCAGGACGAGAGTCTGGTCAGGGAGTGGGAGACGCCGAGCAGCTGGGGCGTTGCTGACATACCCACCATGGCTGGTGGACACAAACCACAATTGCCAGCGAGCGGCTTGGTGACCTGCGTGGTCTACAAATTAGCTGTCGTGATCGTATAGCCCGACTCGTCGGTGGAAGCCTGGCAGGTGACCGGTTGGGAGGAAAGGAAAAGTGGCAGAAGCAAGCTGGCGGAGACCCTGTCAACGAGGGTTTGGGATCTTGGGGACTAGGAGATTTGTCGTAAAACGAGTTAGCGTTGGCTGAGTGGAACGGGGGACCTGTTCAGCTGAGGTGAGCCCTACAGCCACGCCACCTGGAACCTACCCTGTCTAGCGGGGTGGAATACTTACAAGTTTGTTCCTCTTCTAGGCCCTTTCCATGGTAAGATTGGCTCGCGAGCCAGCCCTGTGGTGCCGATCGATGCGTGCCCATCAAGATGGGTAATTGTCGGGTCAAGCGGCGACCATGTGTCGCGACACAGATGATGGGGTGAGTTGGTGTCACAGTGTTACGGTACTGCAAGACAGACATGTCGTCAGAAGGCAGCGGAAAATCGGCGTCCCGAAAGCGGCCAGAACAAAGAACCGGCGATGGTGGGGGGGTTGCCGAGCGAGTGTGCATGACATGGCGCATGCGAACAGCAATTGCCGGAAGCTAGCAAGTGAGCAAGCAAGCAATGCACGTTGGGAATGGCGACGATGATGAATGGATGAGATGGGGCGAGTAGGTAATGGTCGGTCCATCCAGTCATGCCGATGCAGGATTCCATAATACCTACCTACCTACCTACTGTACATGGACGGTGAGGTGCCGGGGTTGATGAGAAGTCGAGCTTCGTCGGCTACGGAGAAGAGTGTGAGTGTAACAATGTGAGGAAGCGTTCGCATCATGCCGGACTTGGTACCCGTAGAGAGGCTGCCAAGATGTCCCATGGATGGCGACGACGAAGAAGGAGAAGGATCGGATTGCGACTCCTGATCCAGATCCATCACGCCCGACTGGGTTAACAGGGCCAAGGCCAGCAAGCAATGCCTGTCTGTCTGTCTGGCTGTCGGTGACGGTAAAATCGGACACAGGAGGAGCGTGCCTATCGGGATCTGGAATTCCTGACAGGAAGGGGGGGGAGGGGTGGGTGGAAAGCAAAAAGAGACACAGAGACGAGGCCAAATAGAGATAGATGGTGTGGTGGTGTGCGCCGGGAAGCTTTGGTGTGTGTGGAGAGAGACAGAAAGAAATTGGAACTTTGAATGAATTGTCTGATGTTGTTGGTCTGGCCAGAAAAGCATCTTTTCTGAATAGGTAGGTATTCAGCTGGCCTTGAAGCGGCTAGAGCCTCCCATTCGCTCTTTCTTTCGATGCAAACGAGTCGAGTCGAGTCGAGGGGTGTTTCCTCCAAGGGTTCGTTCGTTCGTTCGTTCGTTCCTGAGTACCTACCTACGAATGTTGTAAAACATGGCAACGTCCAATCGTTTGATTCATGCACCTCCGCATCGTGGGTTGATTGATTTGATTGTCTTGGTACCTATTATTCAATTCATGTGTCTGTCATCTGGCGTCCAAGTAGGTAAGTACCTGCTCCTACCTGGGTACCTAGACATCTAGGTATTTTAGGTAAACTACCTAGGTAGATGTCTGTCTACCTACCTACATTACCTCAGGAATTTATGTATCTTTGTACCTTAGTACGAAGCATGCACACCACTCTACGTAGATACTTACCCAAGTACCCAAGGTAGGTACTTTCGGTAGGTGAGTACCTACCTGCCTAGGTAGTGAGACAGGCATGGACGACTGGTCGCCTGCCTGCCCCTTTGGGAGTGGCCTCGCAGAGCGACTGGCTGCGACGTATCGTCCGGAATTATGCACTCTCCCATTATGGAAGGCAGAGGAGATGGCCAACCGTGTTGTTGCTTTCTTTCTTCCCTTTTCCAGCGTGAGCATCGCATCGCATCGCGTCGCATCGCATCACATTGCGGGACCACTCGTTCCTCGTGCACACTGATAACCACCGCCAGCCAATATGCCGTTTGGGTTCTTTCGCCCCTCCAGCGCCATGACATGATGATTCCGAACGGCCGTCCACTGACTTTGCTTGCCAGAGATGCAGTGTTGCGGCCGCACTGAGTCGGCACAGCCCCCTTTTTCTGTTCTACTTACGGATATTCCCAACGCATTTGCACCTCGTCTCCGACACTACGGTAACGAATCAACCACTCTGAGAGACGAACCCGTGTCTATTATTATGTCTTCTAGTGTCCGACGTGAGCCGAGCACACCAAATAGGTACCCAACCCATCCCCATGCAAAAAAATCCACCGACTGACTTGAGACGGCAGATGGATGCCCCCCTCCCGAAACGGGGTGCCGAGCCACGGAGCCGACGCGGCCTGATCGCCGTCCGTCCGTGGGGTTCTGTTCCTCCCATAGACGAAGACGTTTCCCTCTCTCGACGAGTCCCTGTTTCTGTTCCTGCCTCAGTCGCCTCAGACCGAGGAACAGTTCACAAGGCAGTTGGTTCCTCATAGGGTCGCCAGGTACACAACAATAGCCCTCAGACAGCCGGCCCAAGCAAGGCCCAAGATGCAAAGTCCGTGTCCAATTATCACGCTACCGCGCGAGTTCTCCAGGTCAACCAACGCAATGCGCATAGTCTTCCTTCGCTGACCATGTCTCAATCGCCCTCCTCTCGGGAACGTCGACCCTGGCTTGCCTCGCTGGCCCCCATTTCCAGGGTAATTTCCAAATGTTTCCATTGACGGTTTTACGAGGGAAAGATCCTGTTCCTTTTCGCCTCCTTACGAGTCCTGCATTTGCCGTTCCTGGTTAGTCGCGCATCCCCGTCACCCTGGACTCCTCAGGAGCAGGAACAGCTCTCGGCAAGCCTGCAAGTCATTCCCAAGCAACGCCCGCTACGACAGACCAGCGCGAGTAGCTCGCCAGGTTCTGCGCAACGGTGCAGACGTCGTGTGGCGTCCCCTCTTCAGCTGACGTCTCACCCAATCGTTCTGCCTGCCGATCGTTCCCGAAGAACACGAACTTGGCCTACACGTGGATTCTCGTTCCTTGGCCGCCGTCCACAATTCCGCAGTGTCCGGAGTCGACACTCCATCGCCTCTTTCGCCAGGGTGCAAACCATACCGGGACGGTATCGAGGGAGGAGGGGGGAACTCCAGAAAGGAAAAACCCTCTCGTGAGCATTCGCTGTCGCCACCACCAAACGTCTCGTATTATAGGTAGGAACCTCTGTACTACACGCCCTTGGCCAAGCAAGCCACCCGGGCATCCAAAGCCATGCACCTTGCAGCATTTGCCTGTCGTGTGCTGAACAAGGGGGCGGGCAGAAAAGTACTGTGCCGTTCCTAGTTCGGGCCAAAACACGGGGATTCGGCCAAGTGCTTATCCAGATGTCGTCTTGCTCCAACCTCGAGATGCAGTCGGCCATCATCACCTCACCATGCATGAAATATGCAATGCACCATCGAGATGTGTCACAAAACCCGAGCTTGTCACGTCCGAACCCCAGCGGCAACGGTGCAATCTTCCATCTGGTGTCAGCGGACTGGACCGATATAACGTCGGTCCTCGTGGTCGCGGCTGTCACGGCCATTCACGCTGCATTGCTGGCAGCCTCCCCTGCTCTCTCCCCTTGCACATCTCAGCCCCCAAAGGCCCTAAGCATGCGAAGCCATTCGGGGACCCTCGCGCACTTCAGCCTTACGAAGATCCTGACATGCCCTCGCGTCAGCATGTTAATCAACCCTCATCCACTAGTCCCCTCCCCCCCAGCCCTTGCACGCCCCCTGGTCATTGGGTTTCCATTGGCTGGCCCTTTTCGAATGCTTTGCCTGAACTGGTATGCGGATGCACTGTCGGTTTGCTTCCACGGAGGTTGACCAGGGTAGCCAGGCTTCAAGAAATCGCCTCAAGACTTGGCCATCTAATCAAGGCCTGTCGTTCCCATGTCACCGCAGCTTCCGCTGACCGCCTCTCTGACCCAAGTGCCAACTGGTAATGTACCCGCTAAGAAGTATCTTCACGAAAAGCCACTAGAGGGTCTTGTTGCCAAGTCGGGCGCACCACCGAGATTCTCGTGTTGGGAGGACGACGAGTCGGAGAGAACCATGCATTCACTGCCTACCATCGTCACTCATTCGGCGAGATCTTCATGGCACCCTTTGGCCATCATTAGATCATTATAATCGCCACCGGCGAGGCTACCAGAAAGTCCTAATACTTGATCACTACCGGAGCCTTGTGCTCAAATGCTACAGGTCAAGATACGACGTACCTCCAGCCTTGGCACGCAGCCAAAATTTGATAATTGACAGCCCTTTCATAGCCGCGGGACATCCGGTTGACGAATAATGCCAAGTCATGCAAATTTCGAGTGCGGCGACGGCAGGGAAAACTCTTCTCCAAGCATACACATTTCTACTACGAAAGAGCTGAACTGGTTGCGACATCACACTTTGTCAAAACGACTGCCAGCGGTCTAGCCTCAGATGAACACTCCCATGACCAACGTCCGGATCCTGCGGCTCTGTTCTGACGACGAGGGGAGTTGAGTCAGCTCTTCATCTCGTTGCGACCCAGCCTCGCAAATCGTCTCTAAATGTGCCGAATCGTTGGGCGAAAACGATGCCAGTTACAAAGTGCTGGCGCAGTCGCGCGCCTGATCTCGGTCACCTCGGGCGACGAACGAACGTCAGGCGGTCCCTCTCTCGCGACGCCGAGTCATCGCTGTTTTTGCGGTGAGCGTCGACGGCTAAGCTGACTCCTTTTCCGACACCCTTCTCGCATACCAACTTCGTAGTCCGAACCCTACGGGCATCGTACCGCCAAAAGAGGTGATATTTATCCCAAAAAGTCTCACCCGGGTGGCCGTAACGTCGTGGATCACGAGACCCTCTCCCCCCCTCCCCCGCCTTTGGGCATGGAACTCTGGAAACCCGGAAATGGGAATGAGGCGCCGTGATGGCTGGCTGACTGGGCCGTTGTCAGCCAGCCCTTCATGACAAGCTTCCATGCTCCACGCTATTCGAGCGGCCGGGGGCTGACACGTCGGGGATCGGCGCCGGATCCGACCAAGTCCCGCATACAACGATGACGCCCCCATCCTTGCATCGTGTTACCTTTTTATCATCTTCAGATGACCGAGGGAGCCGTCGGGTACCGTTCCCGTCCCACTCCGTTGCCGAGGTAGGTAGCATCGTCAGTCAGCATCACCAGGGGGACAGGACGTTTGGCGTCGGACGAAGGGTTTGTCATGATGATGAATGGTTTGTCATGGCCGGACTCTGCGTGAGAACTTTCGTTACGATTGCGATTGCGCGGCACTCTCTGTATCTCTCTCTGCATCTCTCCCTCTCTCTTTTCCCCTCTTCCACTCCCACTTTGTCTCCCCCCTCTCGCTTTCGAGCCCGGCTAGAAATTACACAAGGTCTAGTTGGATAAAATACTTGCGCGCTTAGTGTTCTCGCGCGCGCGTCCTTCAAAGTGCTCTTCGTCTGCTCGCCTAAGCTCCGCGTCCGCACAAGACTTCCCCCCCTCCCTCCCTTCCTTCCCCCTTTTCTCGTCAATCCTCAAAACGCCAGTTGGAAATGAAGAGAAGAAGAACCAAAGCGTAAAGCGTACTTTTGCTTTGCTTACCCTGCCTTATCCTGCCTTGCCCTTGCCCTGCCCTTGCTTGAACGTAAAACATCAAATAAAAATCGACAAAAAAAAGTTCCGAACCCCTGTGTGCATCGAAGATATCTCTCCCCCCCCTTTTGGAATCAAGCGGAGGTGAAAACTCCCCGCCAAAAAGCATCACATTGACCGGGTGAGGCGAGCCCCCGTAAGAGTCGCATCGTAAATCTTACACATCCAACCGCTAATTGCTCAGGATACGACCCGAGTGATGCATCTGTTCATCTGCCTTGGCGCCTCCTGGTAATCACGACAAACAGGTACCACTGGGGCTAAATGCCTATGCCGATGCCGATGCCGCTCATCCCAACGTCCATGGGCTCGAGTCCTGAGCCGTCGCCTGGCAGGTCGCGATCCTCCTCCATCATCTCGATGAGGTTGTCCAGGTTCTCGTCCAGGTTCTCGGCATCGGCAGGAGGCAGGCACTTCCGCAGCAACCGGCGGTACTTGTCAATGTTCTCGCCCGTGCCCACCATGCTGAGCGCCTCGACGTAATCAGACTCGGACTGCCGCTGCTCCGAGAGCATGGTTTGCAGCTGCTTCGCCAGCGCCAGACGGTCCTCATACGAGGCCTCGTCGACGTCGCCGTTCAGCTTGGTGATCTCTTGGTCGACGGCCTGCTGCACGTGCAGACGGTTCTGGTGGGTGATGAGGGACATGACCTGGTGCTTGGCGCGGTTGGCTTCGCTCATGATTTGCGCCGCGCCTTCGTCCGGCTCGAGCTGCGCCTCGAGCTCGGCGATCTGCTGTCGCACAGCGGCGAGCTCGGCTTGCGTGTTGGAGAGGATGCGACGCGCTTCTTTTTCTGCCTGGTCTTTTTCTCGTAGCTCCTCGTCGTAGCTCCCTGCGAGGTCTTGGAACTTCTCCATGATGAGCGGCGTGATGCGCGCGTGCACTGTGTTAGCCGCTTCCGAACTGAACGAAGAGAGGGCAAGCTTTTTGCTGGTCGTCATCCTTTCTGGCATGGCGTCGCGGAAGGAGACGTGGCGCTGGGAGTCGGGCGCGAAGGGCGAAGAGGAACGCTGGGGGCCGCGGTCTTTCTTCGTGGCGTTGAGCTGAGCGATGAGATCTTCCGCTCGTACGCCCTCGCTGTTGGGGATGTGGGTTGACGCTTGGCGGCCGAGGAGCGCCCTGATGCATTTTCTTGCGTTGCGTTGCGCCGCGAGGTGGAGGGCGGTATTGCCTTGCTCGTCTTGCGCGTCTATGAGCTGCTGGACATAGGCGGGATCGTGTGTTTCTTGCAGCTTGTTCAAGATGTTGTCCAGGTAATATCTGGAACACGAATGACTGACCACCCTCCCGTTCTTCATCACCGCGGCGTGGTGAATAACTGTGCTGCCTGATGCATCCCGGGCATCGACGGTGTCGAAAAGTTCCTTCATGACCTGAGGAAACGTTTGTTTCTCGTAGCAGTTGGTGAAATGCACCGCACGCATGAGAGGGGTCTCTCCCCTCACGTTCTGCACGCTCAAGCTGGCGCCGAACCGACGGAGCTGCTTGATGACGTCCACATCACCCATGGCCGACGCCCAGTGAAGCGCCGTGTGTTCCTCGGAATCAATGATCCAGTTGGGCTGGAAATTTGGCGGGGGCTCGGGGCGGTATGCTGGCTTCTCGTTTCTGGAGAGGAGGAAGTAATCGAGGAGCTCGTCTCCGTAGACGGAGTGCTGCTGCTGCGTCAGGTCCTGGATTGCCTCTTCCCTCTTCCTCTTTCTGTGGCCGGTGGACTGGTGGGACAGGTCGAAGCGGTCGTCCTCGCCCATGTACGAGGCCGAGGCAACGGTAAGGTTGTCCGGGGTATCATCATCATTCATGACCGAGTCGCCGACATCGTACTCTTCTGCCGGCGGAGGTGCGGCTTGCGCCGAGTTAGCAGGGGGCTGAACTTGTGGTGGTAATTGCTGCTGGTGTTGTTGTTGGATGTTCGTACCGGGCCATTTGGGCACTGCGGGTTTCTTTGGTGCCTTTGGTTTACTTGTGTGCCGGGGAGCCGGGGGCGGGCTCTGATCACCCGGGGTGTATTCGAAGATGGGCCGCAGACGATCGTAGATGTTGTTGCGCTGGGCGAGTGCGACGCCCTTGTCGAGGGGGATCCATGTGCCCTGGTACTTTCCGTATCCGCCCTGAATCTTCTCGTGCTTCTCCTTCTGTACCTCGCGCTCGAGAATGCGTGTTCGTGCGGGCTTGTCAAAGCCAGCAGCCTTCAAAATGTGTGTTGCGTTGATCCAATCATCTTGCCGCCGTCGCATGACATGTTCCTTGAGGTCATCTCCGAATTGGAACTCGTAGACGGGGATCTAGACGTATGACGAGTTAGCATATATGTTGTCAATTGAGATAGCATGGACCAATGTGTCACTGGGCACGCTTGATTTCCGCGTTGATGCTGAGGCTATCCCCTTCCACGGAGAACCGTTTTAAGCGCCCGGCCTAGTCAGGCGGCTCCGGGTGACAGGATGAGAGCCCCGTCAGGCCTGGACAATGGACATGTTTATAATTTAAGAGACAGGAACTTACGCCACTGTAAGTGGCACTGTAGATGCCGGGCTGCGCATTGCCCTTGACCATCGTCATCAGCCTGGAGCAAGGGACAGGCCCTGCCGACTCGTCGCAAACTGGTCAGGAGGCCGTTTTGGGGGCTGATCGTTTCGGTCGGCGGCAAGGAGAATCGACGAGATGGCGGTCGATTGCAGGAGGCTGCTCGAACTTTCGTTTTTCGGGCGCAAGACACGTTGTTGGGCGAGAGGGGGTCGTCGGTGAGGCTTGTAGCTGAGGATCGGCTTCACGGAAGATTTCACCAGATTGAGTGGATGCACTTCGGGTGATGGAAGTGGCACGTCGGCGACGCGAGACGCGCCTTCTTAGATTACCTTACGCGCGGAAGGCACTTAAAGCAGCGCGTAAGCGTGGCCCGAGCGTCAGCACCAGCCAACCAGTGGGGACAGGACACCTTCCCTCTGATGGCAGGTCACGTGCCGTCTGGTCTTTCTTTGCTCATACTACCAAGGTATGTATACTACGTAATACGTATCTCCAACCGTCAAGGGTCTGTTCACCATGCTCCCGTTCATTTGGCAGGTCTTTCTTTGCAAAAGAGCAAGTACCCACTACGTAGACTCAGGTCTTCCTACCTATTCAAAGAACATGCATGCAAAACGGTTGTAGAGCCATAAGCCATCCGTATACACAAGCCATCCGTGTACACAAGCCACCCGTGTATACAAGCCACCTGTGTATCTAAGCGACCTGTGTACAAGAGCCATTCAGAGCCATCTTTTGTCTGCGAATATTTGCACAAGGCGGCTTTGCACTAGTCTCAATGACGACTGTCCAATGCATACAGGACTTTGGGCGTTGGGAGATATCGTGCACGTTGATCCGACAAAGCGAGAGTTGAGTCAGTCATTGACAATGGGGTGGCTGCCAACACTCCAACTGGGTAACTTGCTGACGAATTCCAATCCAACCCGTTTACTCGGTAGTTTCAGCAGGAAAAGGAACAAGACTGACTGACTGACTGTTAGCAGCCTCCAGTCCTGAATAGGAAGCTCTCAGTAATCCTACCATCTCGGTGACGTCTTCGCGTCTTTGCCCCGCCAAGATGGCGGGGTTTCACCCTCCCCACTACGTAGGAGCACGCCCGGGCCCCTGGAAGTCTATCTATCCGGTCACGACATCGCTTTCGGGCGCTCCAACTCCCATCGTATTGATACCGGAACGAAAGGCCTCATACGTAAACAAAGTCCAACATCTATCCTCTTTGACAATCCCAAAAGATTTGTGTCTTTGTCTGTCGTCTGGTAGACAACTCTCCGACCCTATAGCGTCCTCCCTGCTTGTATCCGTATTGACTTTTTTCTACTTACTCAAGGGTCCCCAGCATTCATCATGCCTCTCGTTGCCTCAAACCCCAAGGACCGCGTTATCCTAGGTCTTATGACCTTCGGACCCAAGGAGTCTGACGGCGCCCGGATCACCGACCTGGACACGTTCAACAAGGCTCTCGACGTCTTCCAGAGCCGTGGCTACAACGAGGTCGACACAGCCCGCGTCTACGTTGGTCGACAGCAGGAAGCCTTCACCCGCGAGGCCAAGTGGAAGGAGAGAGGGTTGACGCTGGCCACCAAGGTCCAATATCCCGGCAAGGCTGGCGACCATGCCGCGGACAAGGTTTTCGAGTCGGTGGAGACGAGCTTGAAGGAGCTGGGTACCGACTGCGTCGATGTGAGTCGATATCTATCGTGCCATGCATGAAGTAAGAAGAGACGAGACGGGCTAACGAAACCACCTAGATTCTTTACCTTCACGCTGCGGTATGAGTCTGCCCTCACCCGTCATGACCGAGGCCAGACATTATTCGGACAACTAACACTGGCTTGCAGGACCGTGCCACGCCGTTTGCCGAGACGCTCGAGGCTCTGGACAAGCTTCACAAGCAAGGCAAGTTCGTCAAGCTGGGGCTGAGCAACTTCACTGCGTTCGAGGTGGCCGAGGTGGTCTTGACGTGCAAGTACAACGGATGGGTTCGGCCGACGGTGTACCAGGGCATGTACAACGCCATTACGCGCAGCATCGAGTCTGAGCTGATGCCGGCGCTGCGGCGTTACGGGCTGGACCTTGTCGTGTACAACCCGATCGCGGGCGGGCTGTTCTCGGGCAAGATCAAATCCAAGGACCTGGTGCCGAGCGAGGGCCGGTTCTCGGACCACAACGGCACGGGGGAGAACTACCGGAAGCGCTACTTCCGCGAGAGCACGTTCAAGGCGCTGCAGACGATTGAGGCGGCGGTGGAGAAGAACGGGCTCAGCATGATCGAGACGGCGCTGCGATGGACGGTGCACCACTCGGGGCTCAAGATCAAGGACGGTAATGACGGCGTCATCATCGGCATCTCGAGCGTGCAGCAGCTCGAGGACAACCTCGACCAGCTCGAAAAGGGCCCGCTGCCGGACGAGGTTGTGCAGGCGCTCGATCAGGCGTGGGCCATCTCGAAGGCGGACACGGCCAACTACTGGCACCTGGATCTCGAGTACAAGTACGACACGCAGGATGCGCTGTTCGGGACGGGGGCCAAGCGGGCGGTCTTGTAGTTTAGCTAGCTGGAGGGGGGACAAAATAAACGAACGGCTCAGTTCTATGTATCATATGCCAAAATTGATGCACGCGAAGGGGTAGGTAGGGTACCTAGCTGGTTATCTCGTGGCTCTTGTTTGCGATGGGCGGCGCGAGATGTGGGTGACGGAGTGTGTGGCAGCGGGTCAATGCCAGTCAGTCATGCGACTGCATGCGTGATGGCGTACCCAAGGTAGGATGGGGTGGGGTGGGGTGGGGGTGCTGGTTTTGAGGCCCTCTGCTGTAGGTATTCGTCGTAGTGTACCACGGCGGCGGTCTACAGAGATAGCTGGACACGCTACCTAGGTAGGTAGGCTAGCTGGTCTGAGACATGAGCGGATTGGAGACCGACTTGGCAGCGTCAAGGTTTTATCAGATGCAGGCGACCACTCGACGCGGCAAGTACACCGTGGATGGATGGATGGCACTTGGGCGATTTCACACTAGAATGGGGAGTGCATGTGTTTGTCCAAGTAAAGTACCTACAGCATTCATTGAGCGCTACCTAGGTATTCAGCAGGGAGATGGATGTGCGGTGCAGAAACCTTGAGGCGTGCGCCTCGCTGAGATAGATATCGGAGAGTGGGGGAATGAATACCTACGTAGTAGTAGTAGCTACGTAGGTAGGTAGGCACGGAGTACGGAGTACCTAGCATTATAATAGGGATTAGTACCTAGACGAGAAAGACGGGAAAGACGAAAAGACCCTTTCCGCGAGAACCGCCCATCCCATCCATCCATCCATCCATCCGTGCCTCCGGTCTGTGCCAACTTCCAACTGAAGCAGCACGTCGGCCAAGGTGGTCATGTCTCGGCATGCCACTACGTACCGCGACTGTACGAATATACCTACCTGTACATACCTAGGTAGTCACACAGTTGGGTATGTGAGAACAGGCCTATCCATCCATCCATCCATCCAAAGGCAACCTCGTCCCTGAGATGAACAGGCAACAAGGGCTGAACGGGGGGTCTCGTGCAAGTCCCTCATGGCGGACCCGGACGCCAACATGTACACATCGGATACTTTTGCCCCCGTGTTCAAAGAAAGGCGGACGGACTGGATGGACTTTATCTACTAATAGTAGGTACTCTACTCTAGGTTGGTAGGGCCAGCGCAATGCAATGCGGATTTTCGAGGTGGGCGCTTTTTCCCGCTGGGAATTCGCATCTTTCAGTCCAGAACAAAAATAATCCATGTACCTACGACCTACTGCGTACCTACCTATCTACTAATATGTAAGGAATGTACGGAGTACAGAGTACTAATACTTACCTACTTACCTGCACCTACCTACATAGTACTACTAGGTAGTTACTTACTAAGGTGGATAGGTAGGTAGGGCGCAGTTCCACTCCCCCAAAAAAGGGACACCAAAGCATCCATCCATCCATCCATCCATCCACGCAGCAAAGCAGGCAGGCAAGCAAGCAGGCGCACTCGACTCGACTCGTACGCTTCCTATTCCCCTTCCCTTCCGTTTCCTTACTCGACTCTCCTTGCAGCGCATCTCTTGCAGCAATTGGGTTGCCCCTTCCAAGTCACTCACTCCTTCTTGCCTAGTCCCTTTTCTCTGTGCATCTTTCCGTCTTATCTTTCACCGTCATCCCCCCTTCCCTCTCTCTCTCTCTCCCTCCCTCCCTTCTGACGCTCCTTTGCTCCCATCCCTTCTTATGCCTCCCAGACTCAACTCAGGTCCGGACGGAACCCTCAACCTCCCCCATCTGCGCCGACTCGAGCAGTTCCAGAATCCTCCTCTGAGCGCCACTACATGCGATTCCAACATCTCAGACTATATCGGTAGTGGAGCCAGCAGTCCTGCACAAGCCCCCGGACTCGACGTGCGTCTGGCCGAGTTTGATGCATTGCGCAGCGGCGACGACCACTACTTTGAGCACGACAAAGACGCCCACTACGACTACGACGACGACGACGACGCCGACGAAATGGACAACCGCCCACCTCTACTCCGAAACGCCCACTCCCGCTCCGGCCAGCCTCTACTCAACCCCAAGGTTCACGATGGCGATGACGACCACCGCGGCAGGAGTTATTCAACTCGCTCCCGAGGAGCCAGCCCCTTGCTGACCCCGAACCGACCGACCTTCTCTCGAGGTTCCACCATGCGAAACCACTCTCCTTCCACCATCAAGGCAAACGCGAGGAGGAAGTACATATACGCCGCCTTCTTCCTCGTCCTAAGTCTCATCTCCTTCGTCATCCAGACCGAGCTGTCTGCATACATCCAGCAGGAGCTGCACTGGGACAAGGCCTACTGCATGCTCTACTTGACCCATGGCTCCTGGGCCATACTCTGGCCGGTCCAGCTGCTCATCTTGCGCATCAACAACCACAAAACCCCCTGGCCCTCGTTCTGGCGCCGCCATCGTGACCTGGTCCACACCACCGCTCTCATGGTCCAGAGGCAGGACCTCGACCTGTCGCGTCACCCCGCCCACCCTCGCACATCGCCCTGGTTCTATCTCGTCCGTACCACTGCCTTCATCACCTGCGCCCTGACCGTTGCCGGCCTGAGCTGGTACGTCGCCGTCAACATGACGACCCCGTCCGATCTGACAGCCATCTACAACTGCTCCGCCTTCTTCGCCTACGTCTTTTCCGTTCCTTTGCTCAAGGAGCCCCTGCGCATGGACAAGGCCTTTGCTGTCATCGTCGCCATTGCCGGCGTCCTCATTGTCGCATACGGTGACAGTACCCCTACCGACGACGATGCCGCTCACCAGCAAGCTGCCGGCGAGCGGCTGACCGGCAACCTCATCATCGGCGTCGGCTCCGTGCTTTACGGTCTGTACGAGGTCCTCTACAAGCGCTATGCCTGCCCGCCCGACGGCTGCTCTCCCGGTCGCGGCATGGTCTTTGCCAACACGTTTGGTTCTTGCATCGGCGTCTTCACGCTTACCGTGCTTTGGATCCCGCTGCCCATCTTACACTGGACCGGTATCGAGTTGTTCGCCCTGCCGACTGGCTACACCGCCTTGATGCTCTTCTTCAGCGTCATCATGAACGCCACTTTTGCAGGCAGCTTCCTGGTTCTCATCAGCCTGACGAGTCCTGTCTTGTCCAGCGTGGCCAGTCTGCTCACCATCTTCATCGTCGCCATCACGGACTGGTTCCGCACCGGCGAACCCCTCAGCGCCGCGGCTCTCATCGGGGGTCTCATGATCATGGTCGCCTTCGGCATGCTGAGCTGGAGCACCTGGCGTGAGATGACAGAAGTCGAGGCGGCCAAGGCAGTCGACCTCACAGACAGCGGCGAGGATAGCGACAGTGATGAGCGTGTGCGTTAGGCTCCATCGCATCGCATACGTGATTTTTGGCAAACATCATTGGCGTTGGGGACCCGGCGGTCGCATCGGGTTTTGTTTTCTTGTATTCAACACGAGCAATGGCATCATTACATCGGGGGCCGGTGGTATTCTATGTATGGCATTGGGTTGCGACAGCATGATCGCGAACGGACCTTGAACCGTCACAGCGGACGTTGGGAAGAAAAGACAATGGGCATCGCCATTGAGGTGCAATGTTTGATTTGTTGCATACCCGCCCCCGCGTCTATTCTTACCTGTTTTTGTTACACCCTTTTTCTTCTCTTCCCCCCCTTTTCTTTCGTTAGTTGGTTCATTCTTGGGCATAGATGGTTTTGGTTCAGGGCCGCTGGAGACACCCCTGTTTAGAGAAAGCGACGGGATCGCGAGTCACCCACAGCTGCTAGATGGTAGCATTCTTTTCCTTCCTTTTTGGGACAAATCTTAAATAGGATTGCGATTGCTGCTCTGCAGCACACGAGCCAAAAACCCATGACTGACTTCTACAACCATTTCCGCAGCCCACCAACTGGCCAACTTTTCTCTGGCCGCGAGGTAAGCGGGTGGCGTTATGAAGAGGCTGCCGGGTTCGGTTGACTTGAAACAGGGGCGCTCAGCGATGAACCCGACCCGTCCGAGACGGGGTCCACGTCCAAACCCTTGTATCATCGACGTAATTCCCCGGACAGGTCCGACGGGCCAGTCACGATGCTCAGAAGCTGGTCCAGGTGATGGAGATGCTGGACATGCGAGATATAGATCTTCTTGACAACGCTCTGCTGGTTCCCACATGGCAAATTGAGCTGCAAATGGTACGTAAGTGGTCCGGGAGCCGCGGAAGGAAGTTGGCTTTTCAACTCAATCGTGAGTTTGAGTTAAGACGAGGTTACGGTGAGTCGGGTGCGTGCATAGTAAAGGAGATGTGTTGTCAACTTTTGACAAGTCCCGACATCTCATCGGCATCCATGTTGAAGACTACCTAGCATGGGGGCCATGGGGGAATTGATGCAGTTTACCCCCGAAGACCAAAACATTCCATGTCTGTGATATAACTCTCTTCCCTTCAGTAGGTAGGTATGGGTCACAATCGCAGGCGCCCATCTCTTTACGAGATACTCTCCCTGTCCATTCACAATGGCGTCAAAAGCTGCTTTTTGGGCTCACTGGCCCGCGTCCGTAAAGGGTGGGACTTGTTCCGCTCGGCACCCAGCACGTCCCCCTTCTGATTACCGTTTCGTCGCGCGCCCCGCTACTGAAACGAGTTCGACGTCCACACTCGAGCCTCAAGTCATCCATCCTGCACTCCCCCATCAACGAAACATCAACAATGCTCGATCAGGCCCTCAAGACCATCGGCCTCGTCTGGGTGCTCTACTCGGCCTACCGCCTCTACGATGCCCTCGCGCTGTGGATCCTCCCCGCCGTGCCGCTGACGCGGTACCAGAAGAAGGGCCCCTTCGAGTCCTGGGCCCTCGTCACCGGCGCCTCGGCGGGCATCGGCCTGGGCTGCGCGCAGGAGCTCGCCCTGCGCGGCTTCAACCTCGTCCTGTGCGGCCACGACGTGGACGAGCTCGAGGACGCGCGCGCGCTCATCGAGTCCGAGTGCCGCCAGCGCCGCCTCGGGGGCGACGTCGCCGTGCGCCTCGTCGTCCTCGACCCGGTCGCCGGCTCGGCGCGGCAGTTGCAGGCCGCCGTCGACGGCCTCGCGGACCTCGACGTCACGGTGCTGGTCAACGACGCGGGCGGCGTGCCGGCGCAGCAGCAGCAGCAGCGGCGGCGGCGGCTGCGGGAGATGAGCGCCGAAGACGTCGACGCGGCCATCGACCTGAACGTCCGGTTCATGGCGCGCCTGACGCGGCTGATGGCGCCGGCCCTCGCGCGGAACGGGCCCTCGCTCGTGCTCAACGTCGGCTCGACGACGGCGGCGACGGCGTGGGGGAGCGCGCCGGGCGCGGCGGCCGTCTACCCGGCCGCCGAGGCCTTCGTCGCGTCCTTCAGCCGGGCGCTCGCGAGGGAGATGACGGCCGACGGCGCGGCCGTGGACGTGCTGTGCGTCGCGGCCGGGGAGGTGAGCGGCGGCAAGCGGGCGAACCCGGGCGCGCCCGACGCGCGGGCTTTCGCCAAGGCGGCGGTGGGGACGGCGGGGCGGGCGGCGCGGAGGGGGATGCTGGAGATGACGCCCTGGTTCCGGCACGCCGCGCAGCGGGCGTTTCTCGAACGCGCGCCCGGGTGGCTAGGGCGGAAGCTGGTGACCGCAGCACACGACGAGAAGGTCCGGAAAGAGGATTGAAGTTGAAAAGGGGTTTCTTTCCCCTTAGCCTTGGGGCGCTGTTTGCCGGGGGGCGGGGGGGGCGGCGGCTTCGTCGGGGTAACGGGAATTGGTTCGGTTCATGTGTTGGGGGGGTACGGGAACGATTGGCAGTCAGCCGAGCGGGGGAAAGGGGTAACGCGAGAGGGCTTTCTCACCCCGTACACCTGGCGTGTGCCATATGGATCTTCAAAGTGGCATGGCTTCGCTGAGCACAAAATGCACACCGCACAACTTGACATCCCACGCGAAGGCTTCAGTTGGGGGGGCTTGTGGAGGATGCTTGAAGGGAAACCGCGGAAACGGTCACGCGGTTCTAAAGAAGGACGGTAAAGGTCATATAGAACATATTCCCTGGCCGAGTCTGCGGGCTCGCGAAAGCAGAAAATATGGTAAAGATACGTGTACATGGAAGCAAAAGTTGAGTTCCGGTCCTCCGCCATCTGGGCCCGACTTCAATACTACCGCATTCAGGAACCGAGTAGACAATCGCAATCGACGTTTTTACTTTCCCACAAGCCTGCACGTTTTTGTCCGGGGTGGAACCCCTTCTTGGTCCCATCTTCCCTATCGAGATATCAAAACAGCAACCCGAACTGGGCCACCCTGTTTGAGGATTCCTCAACCTCCTCTTCTGTCCTATCCCCCCGATTCTCTTGAAGTTGTCGACGATCCATTCCGGCTCGACCCTGACCACCCAGCGTATCACGGACGCAGGCTCCCAGTATATCGAGTTCTTCCACCCTCTTCCGCGATAGGATACATGGCCCGCCAGGCGGTACAGGTACCAAGCCGCCGTTGCCGGTCCCCGGGTCTCGCTGAGGGAGCTCATGAAGTCCCGGGCCGCGTCCACCGTGATCCTGTAGACGGGCGCCTTTTTTCCTCGGCATGCCGGCTCGATAGTTCTCCAAGTCCGTGTCCTCGGACAACATGATTACGTTCTCGACCCCGTCCATGGAGACGCCTTTTTTTGCGAGCCGTCTCAGCGAGGGGTCGTTCCAGATGCGGGACATCAGGTCCCTCTCCGTGTGGTCGGTCCTCTATCGCCGAGTATCGGAAAGCCGGGTCGGCGACCGGCACGGACTCTTCGAACGTTTCCCGGGCGTAGACGCACTTGAAGACCGTTTGCGATCGCGCGAAGTGGACGGACCGCTGCGAGAGGGCCCGCTCCTGGAATGTCCACGCACGCGAGCTCCAGACAGAATCTTCGATGTCCGGTACCGGCCTCCGGGCATCATGCAGCGCAACGGCTAGGCTTATGCCTTGTATCTCTGCGGTTATCTGGGCGGTAGGACGCGGGACAGCCCCCATCCCCGGGAGGCCTTCCCGGGGATTGTCGTTCGCGGATACAACGATTGTCAACGTCGCCCCGCCGTAGATGAGCCCCATCTTTGATACAACTTTGGCCTTGTCTGCAGCATCGTCTTGGAGGATGCAAAGAGCGTCGACTCACAGGTAGCGGAAAGGCATCTCCACCTCCTTGACCCGTAGTTCCTCGACATCGATGACTCGCAGCGAAGCAAGGTCGGGACCGGCCCTCTGACGGGAGCCCTGATGCGTCTCCTCGCAAAGACCAAGCTAATCTCTTAAGCGGCTCGTTTCAGCGTGATCTCGTCGCACGAGCCGGCCGGTCAGAGGCTGCCGCGACCCTTCCTCGACCCTGTGCACCAAAACCCTCTCCGGCCGCTCTACTCCGTCACCGATTTCCACCCCCGGCCTCAGCGCGCGTACGGGGCCCTCGTCGACCACGTCGAGGCAGAAGCCTCCGTCGGAGACGTCGTCCGCCGTCATGCCGGAGACGAGACCGTCGTCGGCGATCCTCCGCCGCGGCATCCCGCAAAAGGCGGCAGCCGTTCCCTTCTTCCCGCACCAACCCTCCACAGGCCTTGGACGCTGATCCGCACGGGGCTCGAGGGAAGCCCGCGCCGGGACAGCAGCAGCATGAAGTCGACGTGCCGGCACATGTCGCAGAGATACGCCGGGCTGTCCTCGGGCAGGGCCTCCGGCAGGACCTCCGGCGACGCGATGAACCACTCCACGTCCACCGTCGCGTCTGACGATCTTGTCGGCCCCCATCGTCTCACGAAAACGTAGTGCCCGAAGCTTTGGGCTGTATCCCTAACCGGCCCCCTTTTCCCGCGAATCGCTGTTGTTGTTATTGTTGCCCTCTTCGTTCTTGAGGTAGATGGTGATCCGCTCGAGGTCCTTGTCGGAAAGGTCATCGTCATCGACATCGCGATCCCCCCTCGCCGCGAGGCGCCTCCGCTCTGGCCAAGTTCCTGGCTCCTCGCCGCTTCTTGAGGTCAAACATGTCGCTGTTTTCCGACACTCGAGGCCTATGTGACGGGCCCACGGCGATGGCTTCGTTTGTGCCTGGGGACGCCATGGTCTCTGGCGGCAACCAGGCAGCGATTTTCGTTCAACGTACACGCGGAAACAACGCACTCGAGCTCACACGGCAGATGAGTCAACGGTTGGAATACCCAAGTCGACGACTCTGATTACTCGGGACGTTTGGAGGCGTGTTTGGCGGGTGCCGCCGCTACTCTAGCCAATAAAACCACTCCTGTGTTGCCGCGTTTGCCTAGCATAGTCCACGATGCTTACTCGAAAAGCCGGTTGTATTCGTTGCTAGGTACATTGGTTGCAAGCGAACGCAAATGGGACTCAATCCTCCCAGTGCTCGTGTCGAGACACCTTCGCTTGTGCCCTGAGCGAACAACACCCCGTCCGCGATGCCATGAACTCGACGTTTAAGAGCCAGCGGGCGCCAGTCGGTATCTAATGTGAGGCGACTTGCCCCGTATTAGCGAACCGGGATAATTTCCACAAGACGTCAACTCCACTTGATCTCAAAGAGCTAACGTCTGGTTGCGCCATGTCACCCCTACCCCGCTTCGTTGTCATGCAAGTTTATATCTGAATGCATTGTAAGCTGCAATTAGGCGAGGCCAGCTCGTAACAACAAACCAAAAAACCCCTGATTGTTTCCCTCTGTCCTTGATACCGAATCATCCTTTCTCCTTGATCCGTTCACATAACAGCACCAAAAACAACCGCCCCGGACCCCCGTCTCTCCCGCGTTCCACAATCATAATGGCCGATCGCGACGCCGGCAGTGAACCCGCGCTGGTCTCGCTCTCCCCCGTCCAGCCCGACGACGTGTCGGACCTCTTGAGGGTCCACGTGGCGGCCTTCAAGACCGACCAGTTCTCGAACCTGATGCTCCTCAACCGGGACGAGGACGCCCACCGGGAGGTCATGGGCCGGTCGATCCGGCGATGGATGTCGGACCCCGCCGCCAGGCTCACCGGGGCCCTGGACGCGGACGGGCGGCTTGTCGGCTGGTCGTGCTGGATCGTCAAGACCGGGTACGAGGAGGAGCCCGCGCCCGTCCGGGAGCCGCCCCCGCCGGCGACGACGACGACGACGACGACGACGACGGACGCCGCGAGAGCAGGCGGCGGCGCTGCCGGAGCGGGGCAGGCCGACAAGCACGACGGCGGCGGCGCCCCCGCCGAGGCGGCGCAGAAGGAGCAGGAGGACCCCGCGCGGGCGCTGGGCGGGCTGATGTTCAGAGACATGACCTCGTGGGAGGACAGGCACCTCCGCGGGAGGAGGTACGCGGTGCTGCAGGCCCTGGCGACGGACCCGCGCCACCAGCGGCGCGGGGTCGCGACCGAGCTGGTCCGGCACGGGCTCGAGGAGGTCGTCGACCCGCGGGGCCTCCCGTGCTGGATCCACGCCTCGCCCGCGAGCCGCGGCGTGTACGCCAGGGCCGGGTTCGAGGAGGTCGGGAGGAGCGACTACGACCTGGACGAATGGGCGCCGGGCGGGAAGGGCGGGAACCGGGGTTGGGGGAGGTACACGTTCAGGTACATGCTTCGACCGGCGAAGAACGATCCTCCGGTCGCATAGTTGTTAGGTCTCTCTGGTCGGTTTTTTTTTTTTTTTTGGTCTCGCGCGTGCTTCCGAGAGCCAGCACGGGAAACGGAGGGGTGTGGTGGTCTTGGGCGTAGCTGTAAACGATCAAACGAGCAGAAGATGGAACGAAACAACGGGAGCTTTTGGTCTTGGACTCTATTTTTATCGACCGTTGCTATACTTGGAAGCGCTTGATGCTTGCCCTGAAGAGATATAAGCCGGGCGTGTCAACACTACAGAGGTAGGGGGGGTGGTCCGAATCCCATGCGGAGGTGTCTTGTGGCTCTTGGTAATATCAAGTCAGCTTGGTGCCGGAGTATGAGAAGAGCACCGCTTGGCTTTTCGAAGCCAATTGCTGGCCCTCTAGACGCTCCATAAACCGATGACCTGGCGGTATGCCAGCTCGTGCCCCGCATATTGTGCAACTCAGTTATACATACTCTGGATGAGCTGAGGGCCCTATGGATTCGGCCCCTTGCCAGCAATTCAAACACGTAGGGACGGGAAGGCCACGACTATCAACCTTTGACCCCAGACCCAGATAACGACTACCAAGGCAGAAAGACAGTGAGTGGAACGCAGCAACGAGCGTCAAAGTTACAGATCTTGCCCGGCCTATCTGCCCGACAGGATCGTGCTCACTTCTGCATCGTTTCCCGTCGACCCGTCACCGCGACGAATAAAGTATCATGACCAGACATAAAGAAAACGGTGTTTCCACACCATTGGGCCAAGGTTGATACTCGAGAAGGGCGCTCAATATGCTGCACATCTACCGAGTTGATTCTGGCCGAGAGCAGATCGGCCCTGCGCGCGTCCAACGATGGATGGACTAAGAGGGCACAAAACAAAACGGCATGCCGAGGGGCATATCGCAAGCAAGCTGCTGGTGAGGCGCTAGGGGAAGAATTTCGAGGAAACCTCTTGATCTCGCTCTGACTCCTTTCATCATGGCCATCTGCCACGCCATGGAAAAGTCAGCCATCGGCGATTTTCCAACTCGGCACTCGAACGCTGGGTTGGTTGATGATTCCAAATCAAGTAGCCAGCCCCGCCCCCGCGGGGAGCTTCTCATATCTCGCTTCGATGTCTGCGTGCTGCGCCGTATTTTGGCCTCCTTGGCCACGACTAGGTCGCTCCAAGCCGTGCCAGCGCAGGCAGAATCCATCATGTGAGGACTGAGCAAGCAGTCGACAAGGCATTCATGCAGCCGCGACCGTCACTTGTTGCTCCAACCGTTTGCCCTGTCATCGGCAAGCCCATCCAACATCCGCGCCTCTGGCGCCAACGAGCAACGACACCAACATGCCTGGTTGCAACCTCGACAGACGACAAGCGCACTTCACGCCGCCCTTCCTCCTCGCGGCCCAAGCAGTCAAGCGGCAAAGCAGGCGAAGGAGCAGACGAGCATGGTGAGCCAGCAACTAGCGCAGATGGAGGGGAGGGGTAAGCTCGAAGGCAGAGGGCGCGGCTGACGTCGGTGTCAACAAGCCAAATGTCGGTGGGACTGCCGTAAGACCTACCTGCAGCAGGAAGTCAGTCCAACGTTGGCATCCGACCTAGGCACACCTCTTCCGGATGGCAGCGGGTTTGATTGGTTGGATGAACGCCATGGGGGCCACACGCTCCTCTGCCGCGATGATTGAGCATTCATTAGTCGGGAATGGAAGAAAAATTGATCATATGCATCAAGTCGTGCTTTAGTCGACCCTCCCTCTGCGAGCTGGTTGCGGTCCGACGCAGTCTGCAGAGGGAGGGGGTTTGCAGTAAGTTAGGAGCTGGAGACGGCGTGATGGTTGCTTTTCCTGCGCGAACCCCTCATCCTCATCCCCTAAGCGAGCCCAGCCTAGAAACGGCTCCGACGAAGGCTGCGCGATCTCGGACGAAGGCCGAACACAGCGCAGGTTAGGTTAGGTCGAGAGGCCGTTTGTCAGCCTGATACTTTGGAGCTTGCTCTGGTTCGGATTTGTTGTTCCGTGGTTTACCTACGCCACCTCGCAGGAGTGCCTGCGCCGCACGTAGCGTGCCCACCCCCCGTTGCAGGGGCAAACAGTACTCCGTACTCTTGGTGCCTTTTGCATGATTACCTATGGGTAGTGCGCGTCTCCCTCCCAGTTGCTGAAGAAATGCCAAGACGAATGCAGGATTGAGGCACGTAGCTTGGCCGCGCGTTGGACCTTCAAACTGCGACGGTTGGGTACTTTAAGGTTCCAAATCAGAGGGGGAGATGAGAGAGAGAGGAGGTGCTTTTGGCAGCCAGAGTTGAATGAATGCTGGGCGTCGATCAGACGGCCGGGTGCCATTCCTTTGGGTTCGCGAGGAAATCCTCGCGAAAAAAGTTCGATGTAGGTACTAGTATAGTACCTACTACTATTATTATGTAGGACTGCTTGCTCTGCCCCCCACGCTGCCTGGCCTTCGTTTTCGTTTGTTTAGGAGATGGCCAGGAACCCCGACCACAGCGCTGCAGGGGTCATCACATCGTCGCATCATGGCTGCAAATGCGCAGTAGGCACAGGTAAGTGTTGCCTAGGTAGTGACTCGTGCGTGATGGCCGTTTAATCACGGATGGGCAGTCGGTTTGATCGTCGTGCATCGACGAAAAGTTTGGACGAACTCGTTCGGGGGGAAAATACAATGTTGGCTCGCCCAAGGGTGGGAACCTTGGGGGGTTGATTGACAGCTGGGGAATGAGGGGATTCGGAGGAAGGATGGCCGGGGGTGCTGGATTTTGAAACTCGGGCTAAAAGTGTTGGTGTGCCGTTTGAAACGGACGGGGAGTTCCCCTCCGCTTGGAAGCTGCGAGCAATGGATTCTTCTGAATAGGTAGGTAGGTAGCTACCTATCTACTACGTAGCGACGGCCATGGAAGAAGATTGGCTTTTGCATCTCTGACGAGTTCCGCCTGATCAGTCAAGGTGCGGGCGGCGCAGAATATCTGAGACGCCATCAAGACGAAGATCCCGTCCCATGTTGATAGTTGCGATCGGCCTAAGGGGTCCAGATTGCAATGCAAGGCTTAGCATGGCAGCGTTGTCCCGGGACTCCCTGCCCAGCTCCATCTTGCCCGGGGTTGGTTATTAGCATCAACATGATGGATGGATAGAACGAAAGCTTGAATTGCGGCCCCCATGGGTCTTCGTTTCCTTGGGGTCCTTGCTACCTAGGTAGTCCCATCCTGAAGCGACAATGAGACCCCGCAAAGCGGTCAATATGATGCCATATAGAGTTTGCACATGAGGGAAGGGTTGAGCTCCTTGTCGGTGATTCCGAAATTTCGGTTATGCGCAAGGGACTGCCTTGTCGGAGTTAATCCGATGACTTTGATCCTACCTAGACCTAAGAGCAGCTCAGCAGAGGGAATCAGAGAGAGTTGGACAAACATGAGCTTTGCCCCTTTACATAGGTAGTTAGTATAGTAAGTCTATTTCTTGGGCTGTGGTTCAGACTGAAGCCATCAGCATCAGAATGCCAACGGTGTCGTATTGCAGATGCCCAAACGACGCGACTGAACTGGGCGAGGTTTCAGGTTTGGCATGTTGAGTTCTATCGCGTGCCAAGTCAGAAACACACTATTACTTGGTAAAGAAGAGGTGAGTCTGAACTAGAGTGAGTGCAGTTGCAAGTGATGGATGGGTTCCGGTGGAGCACCGAAAGGCCCTGTCAGCTGTCAGCTCCTCCCCTCCCTGCCTGTTCCCGCAGCGCGGCCAACAGCGCTCGGGGTGGTGGTCAGGAAACGAAACGCCCCAGAATGCAGGGAGAGGCGCGCCGAGGATATGACGATAGCGGTACCTAGAGGCTAGTGGTGTGGAGGAGGGGACCCGCCGGTTGCATCGTGGAGCTGTCAACCACCGATATCAAGCAGTGAACAGCTGACTCGGCTTCCCGATGAATTCTAATGTGTGCAAAACGTGCCGGCCGAAGAAAAAGAAACAGAAAAAACCCCGAAAAAACTCACACGCATGACTAGGAGGTCCCATCCTGTCATACTTACACGTCTCTTCGGCGAAGGATGCCTGCCTACCTACCTATTGAAGTCTCAGCCGAGGGCCGGCGTGCCCCAAATAAAGAGGGACCCGTCAAAATTAGCAGCAGCCGCTTATTGAGCCAGTCAGCACGCAGGTGGATTCGCGTGCGTGAGTGTTGTCTGTCTCGGCCCCGAGGACAGCCGTGCTATATTTTGCGACGGCAAGTGCAGTGAGTGCGTTGCGGTGCGTTGTGGTGCGGTGCAGTGCAGTGCTTAGTAGTACCTACTTGGTCGTGGAGGCAGGCGTATTAGGTAGCCGAATGCCCAGCCACCGTCAGCCAGTCATCGAGGCTTTAACGCGGGTTAGCGGGGGCAAACAGACGCACGAGGATGGGTCGAACTGCAAGCGTAGACGCGCCCACCCGCGATGGGCGAGAAATGTCTACCATAGTACCATAGGTATCCGTAGTACCTACACAATGGCGAAGCGAGGTAGTAGTAGTGGTGGTGGTTCGCCGTGCCGGACTCGGCGACCCTGGCACACGCAAGGACCACATCTATGGTGGATATCGGGGCAGTTGGTGGGTTACATGGAGGAAATGAAGTGGTTTGACGACCCGAGACGGACAAAGCTTGGGCCCTGGATGCGTGTTGGCAGCCATCCCGACCCGAAGAAGGTGTCCATGTCGACAGAGTCAGCACCACCATGTTGACACCACCGTGTTGGCCATGCGAGATGCACCAGACCAGGTGCTCGTCCGACGCCTCGAGAACCGTGGAGTCGTGGGTGGCACCAAGCCGGGAAATGGGGCCAGAGACGACCAAGAAGCTTGGCTCTGAGGATCCGCGTGCTTTTCCCCCCCTCTCCTCTCCTCTCCTCTCCTCTTCCCCTCCCAAGATGGACCCAGATTGACTGTCAACGATTCAGCAGACGCCGCTCGCTGTTTCCCAAAAGCAATCTCGCGCGGCTCAGGCACGGCTCGGCACTGACAGCGGCATCAAGGCCCCTCCCCTCCGCCATTGCCCATTAAGAATGGCGGTAGTGTCCACCCACTTCACTCCAGGGTCGGTCGGTCGGTCGGTCGGCGGGCAGCACTTGTCGAGAAGTTGGCCAGGATGATGGCGGCGATGCAATGAACTACCTAGTTTGTCGGATGAACATTCCCATCTGTGTACATGGCAGTTAGCCTTTCGGAGCCGCGTTCCATGTTCATACGGCTTACGCAGTAGATGACGGATGGAGTGTTGGTGGTCATGCGCGGCTATGCCGGAGGGAGAAGACGAACCAACTGACAGGATCATGCCCGAGAGAAAACTGACTGACATGACAGACAGGAAGTGGCCGCCCGCGCCACGTAGATCCGAATTTGGATACGGATACATACAACATGTGGATGAGGGGGGCATTGCGTTGCAATGGGAATGGGAAAGAAGGAAGGAGAGAACGAAGAAGTAGAAACCAGCATGGATGGCTAGGTACGGGCGGACGGCTACGGCTACTTCGTACGGAGTATCCGTACTGCACTGCCTGTGTTGGTACCTGCCTACCTAGGACGGCAAAGGACGGCAAACAGGCCCTTCCCAGCCACTGGCAGCCCCACCCCCTTCATCGTTCCTGCCGTCTCCAGCCAGTGCCCCACTACGGTTCGTGCGCTGCCTTCCGACATAAACGCGCATTACGCCAGGCATCCCCGCAGAGCGGCGGCAGGGGTCCATCGTGGTGGTTGCCGATTAGGTAGGTACATTGTAAGCCACCTACCTTCCTAAGTAGAGTATGTACATTGCCCCTACCTACCTATGTCGTTTATGTCCTGCATCGGCCGGTTACGAATACAGAGCAGGTATCCGTACGGCAGGTAGGTAGGCAGGCAGGTCCAACGGGCGTCCTTTGCCTTCCTTCCTTACCGGTATCCTTCCTTCGTCTGGCCTCGAGCCCCTTCGTCTCATGTCCAAGGAAGGAGGGACGACGACTACTACTGCCCAGATACGCTAGTGTTCATGTGTGTGCATTGCATTGCATTGCTTGTCTGTCTGCTTCTTTGCACCTTCTCCACGTTGGTTGCGATCCGTCAGGTGTTTGCAAGTTACCCCCAGGCGCATCATCATCTAGGTGGGTAGGTAGGTAGGTACCTAGCTATGTAGGTATGCATGCAGTATTCGTATTCTGAGTTTCTCTCTCCTACATCCTACTCCGAGAAGGACATGCTTGCCTCATCCCTCCCCTCCCCCCCCTGGGATCTAAACAACGCCGTGGTACTTTGACGACGACTCACGCCCAACATCAACATGGTCCAGGGGAGTCGTTCCTTGACCTGTCCAGCAGGCAGGTCAGGTCAGGTTGCTCCCCTGTTCCTCGCCCCTTCCTCTTCCTTGCCTTGTCTCCAGAGGCAGAAGTACTGCACACCAACGGTCACTACCTACCTACCTTACCTACCTACCTACACTACGCCAACATGCAAGTAGTATGTGTCCGCGATGAACAGACAGACACATGCCGAATGCCTGCCACATCGTGGCCCCCTTGATGACCCCTGCGCCGCCGCCTTGCATTCCGAAAAAGAAACATGCCTTGACATGTCAGACCGGACGAGAGTGCGCCTCCTTCAGGTGTGGAAGGATGGATGGATGGATGGATACTGGACCGACCGACAGACAGGTCGCATCCGTTTCCTCGTTGCCGGGTCCTCTCCAGTTAGTTCCTCAAGGGTGTGATGAATCCAATGTTCAGAATCGATATAAAACCCATCCTCCGGTTCCGACTCATCTCATCTCTTCCGACCCGTTCCACAGCATAGACTTTTCTCGTCGTCTCAACCATCATCGTCCCTTTCTTGTCTGCCATCTATCTCGGCTCGGATTTTGCCTGCTCCATCTTCTATATATCTATCTACTCTCTGCATTATCGCCAAGGGTATTCTTTCCAGCACCTCTTTTTGTTTTCTTCTTCTCTTCATTTGCGGATACTCGCGACCTCTCTTCCATCTCCCGCCCGCATTAGCCTCGCTTGCTGTCTCGGCCCAAGACCTCGCCCGCCCCATATCTGCGCCTGTAAGCGCCGTACCTAAATTCGGTTCAATTTACCCACACAGCCCGCCTCCCCAAAGGTGGTCTCCAGGACGGCCCGCCGCATTACGCCCCTACTACAGATATACTAGCCCGTTATTACTTTTATTGTTCCTCGGGACGAATCTTTTATTAGATCCGACCTCTCTGCGCGTGGCCTGGTAGCTACCCGCATACACACACATACATCGTACATCTATAATACCTCTCGGCTCCGCGCCTCGTCTCTGTTCTCTCCCACCCACCACCCGCGCCAAAGTCCAACCCATTGCCAACCACAGCCAGCCAGCCCAACATGCTCGCCAAGACCTTTGTCCTGCTAGCCTCCCTGGCTCTCGCCTCGGCCGCCCCAGCAAAGAGACAAGCCGGCTGCTCCAAGCCCATTCCCGCGACCCTCCCCACCAACGGAGCCGGTAAGCCACATCTGCTTACATCCCGTCCTTGAAGTCATCACTAACACCCACCTTGAAGGCACCGAACTTCCCGCACCTGCTGCCGACCTCGTCCTGAAGTACGTCGCCCTCGGCCACGGCATCCAGAACTACACCTGCGTCGCCACAAACGCTACAACCGTGACCGCCACCGCCACGGGTGCCCTCGCCGCCCTCTACGACGCCCACGCACTGTACCCGAAGGCCGGGCCCGGCTCGCTCCCCTCCGTCGACGCCTTCGACGCCCTCACCACCAAGGCCGTCCGGGACACGCCGCTGCCCCTCGTTCCCGACGGCGTCACCCGCTTCGGCGCTTCGGCCTCGGCACCCTTCCCGCCCCCCGCCGATCTCAACCTCCCCGACGTCGCGCCCATGAAGCGTATCGGCGTGCACTACTTCGACTCCGCCGGCGTGCCCACCTTCGACCTCGGCGCCGACCTGTTCAAGGGCGCCAAGCTCGCCGGCATCAAGGCCCCCGCCTCCGCCGACGCCGGTCCCGAGAACACCGGCGCCGTCGACTGGCTGCAGTTGGGCGACAAGGGCGGCAGCAGGGGCATCACGAATGTGTACCGCGTCGTCACGGCCGGCGGCGTCGCGCACAAGTGCACCGAGGGCGGCGCCAGCGACAGCGTGCCGTACGCGGCTTACTACTGGTTCTACGGCCCCAAGGCCTAAAAGCACGGTGTTCCGGTCTCATCGACATCTTTTTTTTTTCTTCTCTCTTCTGACGGTGGTTTTTTTTTCCCCTTTAAAAAAATTACATAAACCGGGGGTCAACACGGCGCTCAACGGCAGTCATAACATGACAGGTGGCTTTTGTCTATTTTCCCTTTTCCCTTTTTAAGACTACATTTGTTTTCTTCTTCTTCTTCTTCCCGGTCCCCCACAGATCTCAGGATATACCCCCTTAGGTGCGGATGAGACGGATCGACAGAAAGATGTGATCAAGGCTGGGCTCTCTAACTGCAACCGCATCTGCTGAGCGGCGGCCAGAGAGATGCTCCGTCTCGCTCCCATTTTCACATGTATTTAATTTTCTTCTTCTTCCACATTACACCGTATCTAGTCCGGCAACTAAAACAACGAGAATATATTGTATTTCTCTCATTGATCATGTCCCAGCGGCCATCGCTCCCCCCCATCCCCCCCTCTGTGACTTGCCCCAACCCACGCAAGAAGACGACCTGTGAACGGACGACGCAGACTACCTTGGCAGGGAAAATTCCGCGTTGAAACACCGGCTACGGTATCGGCCGCGCATGCACCGGTATGCTGATAGGTAGGTCGGGGGGACCGTGTCGGCCGAGACGCGGGTATCGCGATGACACACACAAACACACACGCCTCGACTTGCCACTTGCGGGTGATGGAAAGAGAAGAAGACAAACAGGGACAAGGGCCGGCCGGGGAAAACACGTCTGTCGCATGAACTCGGAAAGCTTTTCATCCCCCCCCCCCCCGACTGGAAAAAATGCGACATGGCTTACACCCACCACCACCGCTCACTTCATTCAACTGGGCATCGACAAAGCAACGGACCCCCAGTGGCCGCTGGCCGGAGAGATGCGTTTTCCGACAAAAGAAAAAAAGAAGAAGGAAAAAAAGGTCGGCCACGAATGTAGAATCGTAGGTAGGGAATTACCGTGTAAGTGAAATTTGGGGAGATGTCTCGTCGCCTTAACCGTCTTCATTCACACACTCCCAGCGGGACGGTCCTTTCCCCTCCCTTCCCTCTCCTTCTCTTCCTCCCGATGCCCTGTTGCCTGTCCCTCCTATTTTTGCTTCTTTCCCTTTCCCACATCAGGGGAAACAAAAATAAAAATAAAAAATGTTCCGCATCCAAAACAAATGCCTGCAACCTTTCTAGCGGCCTTCTGATTTGCTCAAAGCTCGAATGTGACATCATGCCCAGTGTTCGCAAAACGGCCCGCCGGTGGTTTCTGCGAGTCAGACACCCACCCTCCCCCCCAGTCTTTCCCATCGGCGAGCGCCCCTTGTCGCGGCGCGGAGTGTCCGTGATCAATGCAAGGCTTCTCTTATCTTCGGTGGTCGAGGCCGCCGGCAAGATCGGCCTCCAGGCCACCTCCCTGGCCGGCGTACTCCTGCGGCCTGGGGTCCGAAGACGTCCACCCGGGGTTTCCTGACGGGATGGGGACCTGGCTGGCGCCAGCCTGCTGGCCGGCGGCCTGCGAGCCAGCCTGGGTGGCCCCGGGGATGGTGCGGACCAGCTGGCGGAAGCGGTAGACCTCGTCCAGGATCATCTTGCGCATCTCGCCGACGTCCTCGACGACCTCGAAGTCGAAGTTGAAGGTCGTGGGGCAGTCGGGCTCGTCCGAGGCGTCGTGCCAAATCTGGAGATAGGGGTGCTCGAGGGCCTGCTCAACGCTGATGCGGCTCGAGGGGTCGAAGGCGAGCATGCGGTCGAGCAGGTCGAGGGCGTCGGGGTTGGCCTGGGGGAACAGGCTGGGGAAGACCTTCTTGGGCATGAAGGGCAGGTTGCGCACGTATTCCTGGGCGCGGGGCGAACCGATGCGGGACAGAGTCTCTTCGTTGGGCGTGCCGAGGATGTGGAGGATCTGGTTCAGCTGGTCGACGTAGTCGCGGCCCTTGAAGAAGGGACGGCCGCCGAGCAGCTCGGCCAAGATGCATCCGACCGACCAGACGTCAACTGTTGACACAAAATTGTCAGTCGAACCCTCCCCAATCCAAACACACTGATTCGTGATGCCGGGGCGCCGGGTGGGGGAAAAAACATCAAACAAAACCCAACGTACTGGCTTTGGTGTAGCTCTGGAAGCTCAACATGATCTCGGGGGCACGGTACCATCTCGTGGCAACGTACTCGGTCATGTAGCCGGCATTCTCCTCGGGGTCGACGGAGAAACCGCGCGCCAGGCCAAAGTCGCAAATCTTGAGCTCGCAGTCGGCGTTGACGAGCAGGTTGCCGGGCTTCAGGTCGCGGTGCAGGACGTTGGCGGAGTGGATGTACTTGAGGCCGCAGAGGATCTGGTAGATGAAGGACTGGAAGTGGGCGTCGGTCAGGGGCTGGCCGGATCGGATGATGGCAGCCAGGTCGCATTCCATCAGCTCTAGAGCACGGGAGGAGTACGGGTCAGCAAGCAAAAGCTAGGCTCGGGGAGCTGCAACGGCAGGTTGTCTTTCTGCGAAGCAGATATTGGGGGGAAATGCGTACCTTCGTAGAGGTAGGTCTCGTTGAAGTTATCGGGTCGGGGGATGTCCATATCGTACAAGCAGGTGATCTATCGCGGGCGGGCTGTCAGCATTCTGGCCAAGGGGGAGGGGGGGAGGGGCGGCGTTTCGTGCCAGCCCGCGCGTGCGTGGCGGCGCTGACGACGGCGCGCGCGGGGTCGTTGGGACTTTCATTGAGCTTGATGGTGAGGGGGGCAGGAGAATGGGTGGGCAAAAAAGGACTCACGTTGCGGTGTCCCCTAAAGTGCTGGAGCAGCTTGATCTCGCGCAATGCGCGCTTGGCGAGGATCTTCTTGCTAAAGACATTTGTGACCTTCTTGATAGCAACGCCCTCCTGAGTCTGGTTGTTCACGGCGGCGCTGCGTGAGGGGAGGTAAAGGTCGTCAGCTTCATGGGCGCGCAACGGATGGCGGGGCAAGCGACAATCAAATGGCCGCAAAAGGCCGGCGGGATTACGATGAGGGGGAAACAGGGAAACGGTGTACACACCAGACGATGCCGTAAGCTCCCTGGCCGAGCTCCTTGGTGACGGTGTATCGCTCGTCGACGACAAAGTCCTGGTTGAAGACCTTGAAGACCTTGCGTCCCTGCAGATCAGCCATTTTGTGCGAGGTTGTTGCTTTTTTCTCTCTTCTCCTTTTCTTCTTCTTCTTCTTCTTCTTCTTTGTTTCCGGTCGGGTCGGTCGGCGGGGGGGTTCACTGTTCTGCGGGAAAGCTGTTGTGGGTTTTTTCTGGTTCCAGCAGCGGTCGAGTTGTTGCCCGTCCGTGTGTCCAAGGTCGAGAAATCAATCGAGAGGGGGGTATCTTTTGGCGAGTCAAATCGAGGCAAAGGTGGGGAAGCAAGCAAGGAATACGATGCGATGCGACAGTTGCGGAACAGACAGACAGGGAGGTGAGGAGGGAGGGAGGGTAGCTAGCGAGGCAGGCAGGCGGCTCAAGCAAGGCGAGAGACGAGGAAGAAGAAAAGAAGGAAAGACGGATCGTTCAAGCTGGCGAGTCGACGAGGGGAGACGGTAAAGTATTTAATATATGCGCGGCCCCCTATTTGCCCCCCTTCTCTTCCTTGTTGCTTCCGGTCTACGGATACTCGCTCGGTTCAAGATGACGGATGACAATGCAGTTGTCGTGTCGCCGAGGCAATCCAATCTTGGTCCGTCCTTGTCCTGCAGGAGGGAGGGAGGTCGGTCTATTGCTTGCGTGGGATGCTCGGTTGTTTGGAAGGATGCAGCTGGGATGGTAGTGAAAGAACGAGAAAGCGGGATAATGAATGAATGGCAGCGAGAGGGAGAGAGGGCCAGATATTGTGCAATTAGTAGTAGTACTTGCCTGGTTGGGACAGGTCTACAGTAGATGGGATGCTTAGGTACTCGAGCATCTCTGTAGGACGTGAAATGGGGGATGGGATGGCATGGCATGCATGGGTATGTCGGTTCAGTTTGGTTCAGGCACCACTTTCGGGCTGCTGCTGGCTTACATACATAGTAGTGCCTACCTAGGTATTAGTATGGGATGGAGAAGTCGAGAAAGGCGAAAAGCAATGGAAATAGGTACGTGTACATCGTACATACATGGCGACTCTACCAGTAGGCAGGCAGACAAGGTGCCAAAGCACAAGCCGAGGAGGGGGGAGGAGGAGGGGCAGCACACACACACACACACCATGACACACACTAGGGACTGGACCTCCACGGGAATGGAGAAGGGGCAGCTGTCCTGTCATACTTTGATCAAAGTGGACTGACTGACTGACTGTTGTCGTTTGGATTGGACGGGACCCGAGAATTGGAACGGAGGATCGGGCTACCTATACATACTACCTACCTACCTAGGTATACCAAAGGTAAGAGGACGGGATGCAATTACCATGTTCCCAATCATTGTGACGGCGCAGCGCAGCGAATACGAGGGGCCTCGTCTCTCTGCCTCGTTCATGCCACACACACACACACACACACACACACATAGACAGCCAGTTTTGGAGATAGGTAGGTAGTCAGCTGTCAAGCGAGAAACTCAGCTGTGTATGTGTGTCTCCAAGTTTTGATGCTCCAACTGCTGCTTGCTGCCAGGATACCTAGGTGCTCCAACTACCTACCTAGGTAAGTACAGGGTACAAAGCTGCAGGTTTGCTGACGTTAAGCCGGAAGCCACTTGGCGCCGCACCGAGGTACTGTACTTCGTACCTACCTACCTACGAATGGATACGTACCCATCCAAGGAAGGGCGGTTTCCGCTCTCTGATTTGCTGGCACCAACTTTCCGAGGCTTATCATTGGCCAGTTTTCTGAATCATTTATCTGCCAAGGGGGCCCGCCAGCCAGTAACCGCTGAACTGAACACCGTGATTGGGACTGCAGTGCAGTGCAGCTCTGCAGCCGCGCGACAAAAGCATCCATGGTGGGGAGGGGGGATTGATTGTTTGTTTGTGGGCAGACACCAGAAAACCAGACAACAGGCGTTATCCAGCTACAAATATAAACTAGGTACCACTTGGATGGAAATTCCCGGTGGGAGTTACTACTTAGGTACTGTGTGATTACTACGTACCTCTGCCCATGGACCGGACCCTGGAGGACCGACCGCTGAAAACCGGGACTCATTGCTGGAGGCGACGGAGGGACGGAGGGTTTGGGTTTCGTCGACTCCCCTCGTCGAGTACCTAATCCCGACCGGCCGGGACATGCGGTGAATCAATCTAGCAGTATGTACATATTCGTACATACATACTCCGTACGCTACTGCGTATGGAGACCGACCCCCGGAGCTGAAGAAAGTTTTGCATAACGCAACAACGGTACCTCCTGGTTTCGTGTAGTGTAGATCGCTGTCAGCCATCTCAGCCGCACACACACTCACTCTCTGGCCGAGGGATTCACCTGTCAGCATGGATGGGAAACAAGTACCGTACACTAGGTACTTGAGTGTATTGCTTACATTACGTTGCCATGTATGTATATTCACAGCGACATATCGCCTGTCTCGGCCAACGAGGCATCTCGGGTTCCGATGCCTCCAGGAGCTCTCGTTCGCCAACAGCTGACAGGCAACATAGTCCACTCCCCCTCCCCCTAGAATGAGGCAGGCTGCCGTCAGCACGAAGCGTCGCTCCAATCGCTCGTGGCCTGACGTAATCCAGCTCGGCGTAAGCCGACGCAACCGTGACAGCACAAGGCCGTGCTATCATGATCACTACTCACTCGCCGCCCACCGAGACCTACCTACCTACCTACTTGCCCACTTACATTCATCCTCCATGTATCTGTCTGCCTGCAATGCGTGTATAGGGCTGGAGAATGTCTCTTCCCATTTGGTCTTGACACCCGTCGTTCTGGCCATTTGTCCTCGACCCGGACGGACTGTCTGTCTGTGCTTCTGCGATGCCAACCGAATACTTAGCTGGTCGAGTACTCAAAGTAGTCGTCGTTGCTGCACGGGAACGGAACGCTAGCCCACGAGGAATGGATGGTGCCGAGTCCATCTCGCTTAGGCCAAAGTCCACTTCGGGCTGTCTTCAACGGCGCCTAGGGTCCTCCATCTCTGTCACATCGTTGGCCGCCTTGTCTTTGAACCTCTCACACCTGCTGTGTAGCTGCAGCCCACGGATTCTCACTCATTGGCCATTAACGGGGACAGCTTGTTGGAAAAAATATCATGTCTTCCATATGCGACTTGCATTTGTGGAATCGAACAAGACACGCTAATATGCCCCTCCCAATGCCTACCTGCCTGCCTGCCTGCCGGATACTCACTTCACCAATGCAGCTGTTTTGTTGTTGTTATTATTGTTGCTGTTGTTGTTTCTCCCTTCTTCTTTTTGTAGATGGTCCCTTCCCCCCCTGCCCTCGCCTTACGTACGCCATTCTTCAAGACTGGTCGCGTGCGAGCTGCTTTACCTTTGCCCTCCGGCGCTCGTCGGTACCCCCTTGAGAGTGCATCGCCCGGCCTTAGACCTTGGGGTCGATGTTGGGAAAGATGTGCTTCAGGAAGTTGCCGGAAAACCGCGTGCACTGCTCGTAGGCCTTGGAGAAGCCCTCGTCGCCGCCGTAGTACGGATCTTCCACCACTTCCGGCCTCCGCCCTCCCGAGAATTCGCCAAACAGCATCACCTTGGCCTTGGAGTCCGGGTTGCCGCGTTGCTGGAGGTTCTGGAGGTCTCGCAGGTTCGATCGATCCATGGCGAAAATGTAGTCAAACTTGTTAAAGTCGGATGGCGACACCTGTTCGTCACAGAGATTCGGCGTCAGCTACTGTTTGCTGCTTTGGCTCCTCGGCCGACGCGCTCGAGGTGTGTGATGGGGGGGCGGGGTGGGGG
>MU843096.1:0-40880 GCA_030867305.1 Colletotrichum zoysiae | reverse complement strand
CCCCCCCCCCCCCTTTCGTTCACGGATATGACCAAGATTTGATCTACCGAGACCTCGAGGACCGCGCAGATCGTCCAAGCCATGTCAACATAATCGGCTCCCACACCCATCTCTTCCCCCCCCCCCCTTCCTTTCCGTTTCGGTAATGCTCGCTTGCATCTCTAGAGGCGGGATAATTGTGGAGGGGGGGGGGGCGTGAGGGGAGTTCGTCGTTTTGGCGAGACTCAAACTCGAGTGCCACTAACACTGGCCCGCCCCCCTTCCTTTGCTGAGTCCATCTCATCTGACACACGCAGAGAGAATGAGAGAGAGATTATTAGGAAGATGGGGAGGATGAGGGGCATCCATCGTAAGATTCAGCTAGCTAGGCGTCGTCGATCTCGCGTTCCCGGTGAAGGTTTTTGTCTATGGTGGGCGAAAATCCGACGCCACGTTTTAACGCTTCGCTTTTTTTTCTGGTTTTGCGCCGCGCGAATGGGGGGGTTGGTTGGGGCGCCCCCCTTTACCTTCTCTCCGACAATGCAATTTCAATAACAAGGCGAAACGAAACGAGCTGGGTTTTCGTCGTGGCAATAAGGGCGGAATAAGTCTGTCTGGCGGCGGTCATCTGCGAAAAAAGGGTTGACCATGGCGCCCTCGCCCCCCCCTCCCCACGTCGGATGTCACCTGGGGCAAGGGGCTAGAGAGATAGATGCCTTTTCCAATCTTGAAAGGACGGACGTCTGGGTCGCTACCCTTTCCCGTCCGGGTCATGGAGAAACGCGTCCGTGCTGGAGAGGAGAAGGAAGAAGAAGAAGAGAAGAAGAAGAAAAAAAAGATGGCGTTCTTTGGTTGAAATGGTCTCATTTCACGGGGGGCAGGTCAACGGAGGTTCACCCACCCCATCCGCAGGGCGGGCGGAGTCGTCACGGGCGCGGGCGGCCGGGCGCGGGCGGGGGCGCAACAAGCCGGCTCCAGGGTTTATCCGACGCCTTCTCCAAGGGGGACAGGACGCCCTTACACGGTTTTCGACATATCACCCAGGGTTCGCTTGCCCGGCGACTGTGATGCGGGAGAGTATCAAAGGAGGAGAGGGGAGGGGGACGCAGACGGCGTTGCCGTCGCCGACAACGGTGAGGCATATTCGGCCCATCAGGGAAGATGCTGAAGAATAAGCAGTCGTAAAATCAAGGGCTCGGCATACCTGACAGAAAGCCTTCCGGTCCTCGGTCAACCGGCGTATACGTCCGGTGAGAGAATGGCATACAGTCGAGGCGAGCAGAGAGCTAGGAGATACGGCCGGGGTTCTCGGCGGTTGTGTAAATGATGGATGGCTCTATAAACGAGGAAAGCCATCCCTGGACGGCTACGGTTCCTCCATCGCAAGGGGCTGCGACTGCAACGACAGGCAGCCACTTGCGTTCCTTTCCCGCCGTCCACACCCTCCGAGCAACTTGACGTTGTCCGCTTTCCCGTCCATCTGCTTGCGTGAGCCTCGGTGTCCTCATGTTCGAAGTCCAGCCCCTGAAAGCTCGTCGGTCACTCTGCCTCCCTCCCCCCTCCCTGGCCCGCCTCTGCTCCCCGAATGCAGAGGCCCCCGTAGTCGTAATCATACCCCCGTGGCAAGCTCTTCGATGCTGGGTCAGCAGGCCACGGCCCCCGTGATGTATCCGGAACGCCCCCGGACGGGGACCGACTGCCTCTCTCGGCTGGGGCTTCACCGCAGCGGCTGTTGTCTTGGTCATGGCCTCCTTCATGGCTACTGGGCTGTACCTCTCGACCCGAGCATCAATGCCATCTACTTCCATTGATGGATATTGATGAATATAATCGCCCTAAACCCCCATGAGTGGTCTAGTGCAGTTCACCCAGTAAATGTAATATCACAGTACGTAAAACCCGGTACGCGGCACCTCTGATTCGTGCCGTATCTCAGTATCTTGATGCGCTATAGAATACCCAACAACGCCCATCTACTTCTATTCCATTCTCACCCTTGATTCTGCCCCGTCCTTGCCATTCACCAAGTTCCCTCCATCCCCGTCAGTGATGACCAAAGTTCCTCACGCCGGCCCCTCCAACAGCTCCATCACGGTTTCTTACAGGCCAGCTTGAGAGCTCCTATCCTCGGTTGTGTCGAATGAGCTCAGGTGTCTCGATCGGGCAGGAACGTATAGACTCGGGGAGGAAAAACCCGCCTTTCACGTTCCAGCTTGGTTTGTCTTGGGGTCGCACAGTCTGGGCACCGATCCTGGTGCCGGGGTATGGGACTTGGAAGTTCTGAAAGACCAAAGCCTTGAGTCCAAGTCTGAAAATACAAAGGGTTCATCTCTCCACTTCCGAGGAGGCTCAGGACCTCGTTCTTCTCCGTGCTCGTCCATGCCAGCTTGTCCTCGCGGGCCTTCTTCATGAATCCATCCGGATCTTGTGCTCGCCTGGATGCACGACGTCGTTGCGACCGAAACAGAGCTCGTTCGTGCACACGCTTGGCACGGGCAGCTTCAGCAACAAGAAGTTGATCCGGGGTCATGTTTGAATCTCCACGCACCGTCTCCTTGAGGGCCAGATGGGTGCATAGGCAGGACAGAAGGCGCGACGAAGGGAGACCAAAGGACGGAAGAGGCGATGAACGGTGGGACGGAAGGGCGGCAGACGGGCCCCCCCTTCGGCGCCGACCCGCGTCATCGACGAGTACGACATTCTCCTGACCCATCAAAACCAAGATCGAGTCAACGCCCACGGCATTGAGAGTCCGGGATCGTGCCATCGCGGCGCGACGGTTCCATTGCTCCGTTTGCGACTTGTCATTGCAGACGCAAGCTGCACTCGCCAGCCCTTCTCCGATGGCGAAGATCTCGTTGGGTGATGGGATGAGTGTTCGCCTTTGGCTGTGTTAGATCTCGCGGTGGGTTCGGATCGAAGGAGGCCTCACCTTTCGTCCAAACGTTTGTCCTGTCTTTCGTCGTGCCTGGCCCGCGCCTCGTCAGATTACCGTCGTCCACGTCAATCAACTTGATTGGTTAAAGATACTCGGCCATGGGCCGCACTGATGAAGGCCGGTGTCCACGACACCAAGGAAGCGGATGGCGACCGCAGCGGGGAGGAGGCTGGCGTCTCACTCGGATATAGACACCTTGGCTGTAGGCAGGAGCGTGGGTTTGGACCTGCCTGTTCTTGGCGGCGACGCCTTTTGCTCGCTTTCTTCTTTCTCCTTCCGCCCCGTGTCTGTTTCGCCCTCCCGTAGTGTTGAGGCAGGTGCCTCCTCTGCTTAGATAACGGGAAGCGTTTGTTGTTCAATTAGGTACGTTAAATGCTACCGTAACCCGTTGACTTGCTTCTGATCTGGCTCTCGAGATGATTGCGAATATTCTGCAAGGGGCTCCGCCAAAAGTCATACCCGAGGCCTCGCCTTCCCGCGTCCGTCCCGTATTTCGCCGCGCCTTGTACTGCTTCCGTCCATGGCAGAGACCCGGCGGCGCCGTCGGGTTGGAGACCTCGAGGTGCTGAATCGCTCTTGGCCGCTGTACGATGGCCCGCGTTCCCGACTGCGGCCTGTACCATCAGGAGTAGGAGGCGCAACTCAGCCCGTGCTCGAGCCTGAGGGCCCGATCGGAACGAACTTCCTCAAAGACACTGCCAGAGGGGCCGAGAACAAAGTCATGTAGTCGTTGTCCCGTATCTTGAAACGGGTGCCAGAGAGGAATGTTCTCATCCGAGAGCTTGCCCGAGCTAAGATTGGGAATTATAGCATCGGATGACTGAACGAGGACGCGCAAAGCAGCTAGCTCTTGGTGGCTCCAAGAGCTGGTGCTTGTGTCGTTGAGGGTACGAATCCAATCATCTCCCAGGAGAGAGGAAATGGGAGAGAGGGGAGGACGGAAGACGAGGCCGGTGGAAAGGGGGGCCAAGAGCCCCATCCCCTCCCCCAGTCTCTTGGACAAAGGGCACTTGGAAGAATCGAACAACGCGACAAAGGATGAGAAGACAGAGAGTATGGGGGCATGGACCGGTTCCTGTCTTGTGGCGGGCGAGGGAACAGCAGACGGCGTTAGAGAACAGAGGGGGAAAAAAGTCGGAAGAGAGATGCCGACACAGATGCCATCAAAATGCTGATGGTCTGTAGCCGGTTGATGCGATTGCTCGATGGATTGCTCGGATTGATGAGCTGAGTGACTGTCCGATTGCTCTTCAATGCCTTCATCATTGAATGGAAACTCATCGTCTGAGTCCTTGGGCTCGGGAGATTTGCCTTTGGGTTTGGATGTGGCATTCTTTCTGATGCCTGAGTTGGATGTACCATTCTTCTTGCCTATGGTTGCCGTATTGTCTTTGTCTTTGCGAGCGGATTGACGAGCGGATCGACGAATAGGCTTGGTGACCTTGCCATTCTTGCCACTCCCGAGAACCTCCGTCCCAGTGAAAGGGGGCGAGGAGAGGAGCGTCTACGGGTTGCAAAGTTCGTGCTTCCCCCGTCACTCCCGTGGTGGTCTCGTGTGTAAGTTGGGAAAACGAACTCCCAGACAGAAGCACCAGTAAACAAAAAGTGGACGTCCCGGGGGCACACCGTCACCCAAGGAACGGCGTCATCGTCGAGAGAAGGGAGATGGGGTCCAGCTAGAAAAACGGGCACGAAGCACACAACTTGAAACTTCGTGATTCAATTCCTTCAGCCCACATATCTTCGGGCCTCCTTCCCTGGTGGTATCCAAAACGAAGTAGCTAAATAAATAAATACAAAAATCCGACGGCAACGGCGCCCCGACTTGAAAGGGGGCGAGGAAAGTGATCCAAAGACGGGCTCGACGGCAGACTTGAAACACCCGGTTGTATAGTACACTCGTGCGCCAACACGCAGCCAGTATTGGTAATAATAGTGGTGGTATCCAAAAAACCAGGAGGGGTTTGGATAGAATAGGTTTCAACCTCCCTTTTCCCAGCGATCCCGCTATGCAATATAAAAGAAGAAAAGAAAGAACTGATATAAAAAAATTCAAAAACAACAACAACAACAACAACAAGCAACTCCGTACTAATACACGTCGTAGCGATTGTGTTGATCCAAAGACGGCTCGCATCAAGGCGGGGAGGAGGGTAGACCCGGGCCCCAAAAGGAAAAAGGCGGGTGACGAAATCAAAGTTCGAATGGGGGCTTGGTCGCCGGTGCTCGGTTTCACCGGGGGCTCAGGGGACTCTTCCCGGGCCCCTGGGACTTCTTGATCTTCTGCAGCTCCTCTTCGAGCTTTCTCCTCTTGCCTTGCTCCTCCTGCGCGCGGGTGGTTAGTACGGTAGCCGGCACGGACGAGCACACGCAGACTTACCCTGAGATCCTCCTGGAACTTCTTCCTCTCCTCCCTCATCGTCGCCCGGAACTGCTCGCTGAGCATCAATGCCCCGGCCCCGCGGGCGCCGGTGCCGGGTGTCACCTTGAGGCGCTCGCTGTCGAGTTCCTCCTGCAGCTTGGCCATCTTGGCGCGGGATTTGTCGACCTCGGCCTCGAGCTGGTCTTTCAGCGAGCTGATCTCGCCCTCGAGGTTCGACTTGACGGCGAGCGCCTCGTCGAGCTTGCTCTCGACCTCGAACTTCTCCCGCTCGGCATTGATCGTCTCGGCCGTGATGTTCTCCAGCTCCTTGAGCGTCGAGCCGAGCTCCTCCTTGAGCCGGTCGACCTCGGCCTTGAGCTGCGTGGCCTCCACGACGCTCTTGACGGCAGCGGCCTGGTCGGCCCTCTCCTTACGAGAGCCGTACGCGCCGTCCAGCTCGGCTTGCGCGATGGTGAGCTCCGTCTTGAGCTCGACAAGCATCATGTTGAACCGGTCCAGCTCCTCCTCCTTCTCCTTGATATCCTTGTCCTTGGCCGCGACCTCTTGCTGCTTCTCGACTGCCGCCTTCTCCGCTCCCGCGAGCTTGGTTGTCAGGAGCGCGATTTCCTCGTTGGCCCGGCTCAGCTTGTCGCTCAGCTCTTGGACATTTGTGTTTAGGCCCAGCAGCGCTGTCTGGGCTTCCTTGGTGCTCGCTTCGAGGGAGGCGATCTTGGCGTCGCGCTGCTTGATCTCGTCCTGCGTTTTGGCCGCGCTGGACTCGTTGGCCATCGCGGCCGCGGCTTCCTTTTGCGTCTTGGCCAGCTTCTCTTGTGCCTCGGCCACCTCTTCCTCGGACCGCTCGAGCAGCGACCTGAGCTGATCTATCTGGTCTTGCTTGAGCGTCAGCTCGAGAAGCTTCTCTTCCTCAGCCCGCATTTGGGTTGCCCGGAGTTGCTCGAGCTGTTCTTGCTTCGCCTTCAACTCTTCGTCCCTCTGCGAGTCCGACTTGCTGTTCAACTCGCGTTGCTGCTTGATCTGGCGCTTCAGGACCGACTTCTGCTCCTTCAGACTAGTGGCCTGTCTGTAGAGCCACTGTACCTTGGCCGAGAAGGCCGACAGCGAGTACGGCTCTGTGGTGTCGACGGCGTCGTCGTCTGACATGGAGTCCTCGTTCTCAGACACACCCTGCTCCATCCGCGTACGGCGACGGTCTGCCTTTTGCTTTTGGATGCTCGCGAAGCCCGACTGGATGGTTTCCCACAGGCTCATCAGTGCAGCCTCGACTTGCTCCTCGTCTTGCTTGTTGACAGCCGACAGGCCGGCCGTCTTCTTCATTTCTTCATCCACGACGGAAATAGCACGCTGGAGCCAGTCGAATTGGCCGTCAAGGCCAGAGTTCGGCACCTCGGGATGACTCGGGTCGACTGCGGCGAGTATATCACGCAGCTGCTGGTTCAGGTCATCGAGGCGGCTCTCCGCCTGCGAAAGGGCGATCGACGCCTGGCCCGCGGCGGCCTCCGCCTCCTGGAGAGCGCCCGAGGACTGTCCCTGAAGTTCCTGCTCCTCCCGCACTGCTGACAGGCCAGACTCGAGATATTCCAACTGACTTCCCAGGGCTGTGCCGGGCTCGACTGATGCGTCGGTCGCTATCGAGGGTGGCGCACGGAAGCCTCCGTTTTTGGTGGGATTAAAGTTTATGATTACCTCTCTTAAAGAGTTGTTGAGTGTCGTAAGTTTCCGTTCGGTATCGGAGACGGACTGCGAGCGCTGCGCCTTCTCCCTCTTGAGACCATCAATCTCGGCGCCCAAGGCGTCGGTCTGTGACCGGAGCCGGTCGTTCTCGTCCTGCAGGCCCACCAACGCGTCGGCTTGCGCGCGCAGTTTGACGTTCTCCTCCCTCAGCTTCTCCGCCTCCTGTCGCAGCTGGGCATCTTGCTCTTGGTTTGGCGCCTTGGACGGGATGTTAAGTGGGCTGACTTTGGCCTGTCCGCGAGACAGGTTTTCGCCGTTGAGATTCTGGTAAGGGCCGTCCTCGTCGAAGGGGTCGTCTCCTACCGGTTCCAAGCTGTTGCGGCCGTTTGAATAGGTATAAAGGCTCTCGGGGCTTCCCGGGATGCCGTTCATCATTTGCGCGGGCAGCTGGCTGGCCGGTTTCTTGGAAGCCCTGTGCGTCAGCTGGAGGATGCCGGCCGTGTGCTCCAGCAGACTCCTTTGAGATTCCATCAGGCGTTGCTCGAGATTCCGTAGTTCGTTCGACAGCTCCTCGACTCGTTTTTCGCTGGCCTGCCGCTCTGCCTCGGCCTCCCGCAAGGACTCGCCCATGCTGTTGCGATTGTTGCCCAGCAAGCTCCTCCTTTTACCAGCCTCGGGCTGTGTGTAGAGCTTGGCCATGGAAATGGCGGCATCCCGGTATTTTGTTTGGATAGCGAGGTTCGCGCGCGTTTGCTCGACGCGCAAGCTCAAGGATTGGATCTGCTTCTTGGCACCGTCGACTTCTTCCTGGGACAGTATTCGGTATTGTTTGCTGTCGGTCAAGGCGGTTTCGGTCAACAAATGAACTTGGATCGGGTCCTTGAGGTCGACGAGGGCGGAGCTTGGGGGCATTTTCGTGCTTGTCTACAGGCTGTCAGATTTTGGCTACGGGGCGTCAACTCAAGACTGACGGAGACAACTGACTGGATCAACACGTAGGGCCGCAGTTTCCAAGTTGTTCATGATATCCCTCCTGAGGCCATCCCCGCTTGGGGACCTCCCTCCGCGTCCGGGGCCAGCAGCCCGGGGCGGCGAGGGCCTCCCCGGGGAGTACCCGTTCATGGTGTTGGATCGGACGGGTAGTAAGCGACGGTGGTGGTCAAATCATTATATTACAAAAAACTCGCAGAATCGTAGGTGGCTTAGGGTGTCGCTGCGGCCTTAGGGGGCATGTTCAATCGGCGGGTTACGGAGACTATTCGCAGGCACGTTTCGATGGGAATGGGTGTTGGAACCGCCGTCGCATAAGCCAGCGTGGGAAGGGATAAAGGGTGGCTGGCGGCTGGCGGCTGGCGGCTGGCGTATGGGATTTGTGCCGGAGCGGAGCCACTTGGTGTGGGAGACAAGGGGAGGGGGGTTCGCCGTTGCGGAAACGAAGTGGCTATCGCCGTGGAGTAGACGGAAGACGGGTCGAGACGTCGTCGAAACGGAATCGGCACCAACCGTAATGGCGATAGACAGTCGGAGAAGGGGGGGAGTTGCGAGGATAGGAAATAAAAGAGGAACGAACAGAAAAGAAAAGGAAACAACAACAACAAGAGGAACAGACTGAGGAAAGCGATCTGCCTGCCTGTTAGGTAAAGACGCTCATCCTTTTTTCCCCCGGTGTAAGTTTGCCGTCCTAAAAACTGAGTTGGGCAATCGCGCCAGACAGGACACGCTTGACACCCTCCTCCCCCTTGCAGGCTGTCCATGATTGGCGATGCCTCGCAGCTTCCACTTTGGGGCCCTTGCGCTAATCTTCTTTGGGTCAATGCTGTAGCTGCGCTATTGGCGGACCGGCGCCCCACCCGAAGGTACAGGTACGTACTCTCCAGGCGCGAAGTACGATGTAGGTATGAGGATTCTCACACCACAGCGTAGGTAGGTAGGTATGCTGTAAGCGGCGGCCACCCGGAAAACACTTCAAGCGCGTCACCGTGCGCTTGTACCCGTATGCAACCATCACACCAGCATTTGGGATTAGGTATGAAGGCTCGGCCGTGTTCGCAGGCCGAGTCCAAACTCAAACGTCCCGCCGAGTGACTGTTGTTAACGTTGTATCCGCATAAGAATAGTCTGCCTCTGTAATCTGAGAGAGAACACACCGTAATTTCGGGTTCCTGATTGCCAGGATCCATCCTGCACGGGGATTGCGCTGAGCTAAACCGCTTTGGAAACACGCCCCAAACCTTTTCTGGCCCGCACAGCAGCATTACTTTTCCGGCCAAAGTGATCATTGGCATATCCAGGGCCGCGGGCACTGTAATACCTATCTATGTACGCTCCAGACGTGCACGCCACGAACGGGTTCATCGGGACCTTATGCGGTCACGATTCTCTGTATACCGGTACATTGATTGTGAGTACGCCGAGCCGCCTTGTCAATAGTCCAACGGCGTGCTGGATAGGTAGTTACCCATACGTGTATCCCACCGTCATCACATCACGCATGATCGATTCCCGAATCGGTTACCGTTCAATCTCAAGGCCCAGCGAGGCATGACAGACATCAGGATTGAGAGCAGTCCGCTTCGTCAGTCGCAATACATCCGAGAATGTTTTTTGTCAACGCCTAGACCCACGAATGACTGCGCTCGTGTCTTTGGACTGCAAGCAAACCCTTGCTATTCAGTCCTCACGTCTGTCCTGGCCGGCCGGTCTTCTCCGTCCAGAGTCCCCGTCAACTTGTCCCTGAACGCCGGACGCGGTGGCTGACGAGCCCTCGCCTTCCAACCGCCGTCGAAGGCCTTCGAATTCGCTCCGGCTTCTCTGCGTCCTGACCCCGACCATCCATCCCGGGAGGCGCCATTTGGTCACCGCTCCTGGCAGCAAGTCGTTCCTCCAAGAGTATCCTACAACCCAGCCGACGACAGCACCAAGCAGTGAGCCCGGCCATTGGAAGAGGGCCAGCTGCAATGCGAGGGCATAGCGGTATGACTTGTCAGAGAAGGTCAATCCGACAAACTGGTCGTCCGTAGGTGGCGCCGACGAAGCTGCGACGCGATATCTGTAGACGTGAGGAACCACAGCATGGTACTGCGCCAGTATCGCAAAGATGATGGGGGTTGGTCCAGCCGGCATGTAGTTGAACAGACCCGCCGTCAGTGGACGCAGAAGGGATAACAAGACGGGAGGTATGATGGCGGTGAAGAGGGCAGATACAGCCACGAATGACTAGGTACAACAAGTAAGTCAGTGAGTGCCGCTCGGCCTGGTGCGTTTTGTTTGCATTGGGTTCGGTGACGACTCACGGCATATTTCCTCGAGCCCCATATCTGTTCAATGACCCTTAGCTGGTAAAGGGTCATTGAGGCGAAGAGCACCTCGCTCGAGTTGGTGCAACATAGCTGGTACGCCAACAGGCGCCAGACTTGATGATAGCGCCAGAGATGGGTGTCGACGACGATGTAGAAGTAGTGCTTGACGTCTAGCAGGCTGGCCGCAATGGAGCTCGTCACCAAGCCAAGAACGAGGGAGCGCGTCACTGGCGCATTCGTAAAAGACATGTTGGCGGTTGGAGGGCTATCTCATTGTGGTCCGGCCGGCGTACCCGTGGGTGGAGGGGCAGGGAGGGAGAATATGGCGGGCGGGCGGGCGGGCGGATCGGATCCCTTGGGTCGGTCGAGGCTCGATTGGGGACGGGATGCCTCTTCTGCAAGTCGTGTGCTTAATACTCGGATAAACCGTATGCTGTTTATTGGGTTTGCGCAGGGTCAGAGTAGTTTAGTTTAGTTTAGCACGGCAGAGGCCAGAAAGCGAGGCGCGGTGGGAGGACCGTTGATGCCAGGTGGTTTCTTCGGCCGTCGTCAGATCGAATCCACTCGAAGCTCGAACCAGACAGCTAGGCACAAGCACAAACAAGCATGCACTTGTGCACCCCTCCAAAGTGGTGTGGAATGAATGAATGAATGGTTCCAGCCTCAAGGCCTTACGTCGACGCCACAGGGCAGGTACCTCCTACCTGATCCCGCGCAATCCGATTAGGTAATACCTAATTTACGAGGCTGGTGGGCTGAATGACTGTGGCTTCCCCACCCAATTCGCCCAACGCATTGCGCGGCAGCAGCGTCCATCCCGCCCTTGCTTCCCTTGAGTGCCTGCCTACCTACTTAGGTAACCCTGTCACGACCGACCGACGTGTTTCTGTGAGGCGCAGAGCTCTGGGCACACGCCGCCGCTACTGCCGAAACTCTGGTAGCTTCTGCTGGCCCGAATGCTATGCTGAGTCCACTCGTACTCGTACTCTTCCAACTTGCCAACATACCTAGGTAATTACCTAGTTGCTGACGCCGCCCATCACGTACCAACACTGCCTGTTTCTTGTTCTCTTTTTCTTCTTCTTAATCCTTCCGAGACGTACGTGTCCCGGCTTTTCGTCCCTCATTTTCGCACAATTAGTTTCCTTTGCCTTCGATCAAGTCAAGCTTTCCTCAACGCGCAGTGCTGCACCCCCCTTACAGTCTGTCTTCCTTGCGTCAAACGTCTGCGCCGTCACTAGGTACACCAAGAACAGCATGTCGGAGATATTTATCAACCACATCACGCGGTGGCTCTTCAGCTCACCGCCGGCCGAATGGGCCATTGAACAGTTTCGCGAGCTCCTCATCGGCGCATTGAAGCAAGGCCCGGTCCCTCAACATGTCGCATTCGAGATGGACGGCAACAGGCGGTATGCTCGCGGCAAGAAGATGGAGACGATCGAAGGCCACCACCACGGCTTTGAAGCTCTGGCCAGGGTGCGCCATCCCATCCCGCCGCTGCCCGCCCGCCCCCCCGGCTGACACGTTCGCTAACCGGGAAAGTCCAGGTCCTCGAGATTTGTTACAAATGCGGCGTCAAGGTCGTGACCGTGTACGCCTTCAGTATAGAAAACTTCAACCGCCCGCAATACGAGGTTGATGGGCTTATGCAGCTGGCCAAGGTGAAGCTCGAGCAGTTGACGAAGCACGGAGATATCCTGGATCGGTACGGCGCGGCGGTGCGCGTGCTCGGCCAGAGAGATTTGATCCGCAAGGACGTGCTCGAGGTCGTCGACCGTGCGGTCGACATGACCAAATACAACAAGCGGTAAGCCAGGCGCATGCATGCGGGTCCATGGTCATCTGGGCGAGCCGAGCAAGCTGACTGGAATAGCAACGTGCTGAACATTTGCTTCCCGTATACGGCGAGAGAAGAAATGACGACGGCCATACGATCCACGGTGCAGGAGTATATGATGCCCCCAGGCCCCAAGTTTACGCCCTTCCCGGCCGCTCGCATCTCGCAGAAGATCATGTCGAAGCAGCTGGAGCGTCGGGAACCCCTCCCCACCATTCGCGACACGTCGCCCGCTCCCTCCTCCCGGTCCGATGTCGACGATGGCGCGTCCTCGTCGACTACTCTTCCGCCCGACTCGCCCTCGCCGCCGAGGCATCGGTCCGGCGCGGCAGGTGGCTTCCACCTAAAGAACCCAGAGACCATTACGGCCGAGACGCTGAACAACCACATGTACACTGCTGGGAACCCACCATTGGACATCTTCGTCAGGACTAGTGGTGTTGAGAGACTCAGCGACTTCATGCTGTGGCAGTGCCACCAGGATACCCATATTTTCTTCTTGAAGTGCCTTTGGCCAGACTTTGATCTGCAGCACTTCCTGCCGGTGCTCTTGGAGTGGCAGTGGAGGCAGAAGAAGCAGGTTGAAGCCGACGAGCGTCCGAGACAAGCAACCGCGAAGGCGCGGAAGCTTGCCTGAAGCTGCTCGAAGCAGCGCGCAGTATGCTCCATCCATTTCCACTGCGAGGCGTTTTGTCATTTTCGTCATGGTGTTTGCGCAAACAATCGGCCTAGGACTTGTCCATGGTTGTGTTATCGGGTAGAGGTGGCCGGAATTGATACCACGAGAGTGTATTTGTACCGATATTGATTATTGATATCCATCAAATCCGATTGCTGTTTTGGAAAGTAGTTTGTCGGGTTTCAAGACGAAGGGCAGAAGGAAGAAGAAACGAAGACGAGAGCGACTTGAAGGCGGCTCTGGAATGAATGAATGCGGTTATAACCTCACCTATGGACGAAGGATCTCTGGAGCTTATCTTGCTGTGGCGCAACAACGATAAGTGGCCGAATGACGACAGTGGGTGTGGTTGTCCCCGTTATACACAACCGTATCTGTGGATCGGACGGGGCTTGAATGGATAAAAGCTGGCAGGCAGCGCCGAATGTATGTGTGATGTGGCTGGAGAGACAGGCACAGACAGGGGGCAGGGGGGGGGGCGTTGGTTGAGTTGGGGGCCTCACAGGTGTGGTTCGGGCGGCTGAGCTCACTTCACTTCAGGCCTCAGGCCCAAACAGCGAGTGCACTCACTCGCTAAGTGAACGGATGGGGTCGCTCCACTGAGCGAGTGCACTCATTCACCCAGCCCGCGGCAGGATACACTGAGGTCCCCCAAAAGTGCGTCGGATGGATGATGGAAGATCCCGAGGCCTACCCTGCCTACCTACCTACCTACTCACTCTCTTGATTTTCCTCGCGCACTCACTCCCCTCTCCCACGCCCGCCCATCCTGCACCTCCCAGGCCACCTTGCTAAACTACAACGATGAGAATGCCCTAGGACTGACTGACTCTTCACTATCCTCCTCCTTCAATTGTGCAAGCCTCGTCTTTTTGCCAAGACGTCCCGGGACCTCTTTACTTTTTTTACCCTTCCGTCCGTCCGTTCACGACAACCCACCCGCGGCAGTTCGCCGCTGCGCCAGCTCTCCGCTTCCTCTCCCACGACTCGGACATCTCCCAGCGCGATACCCTGGGCTGAAGTCGCGATGAAGTCGGTCAAAGCAGCGTCAGGAGACACTCCGTCGAGCAGGAGATCCCAGCCTGTCCGGCAGACGCGCACCAACCCGCCACGGGTCTCGTCAGGCCTTCGTGCATCTGCCAACGGGCGGGACTCTCTTGCTGGCGCCACTGCTTCCGACCAGCCCATCGACATCTACCCTGCGATAACCTACTTCTCCGATGCCATTGCAGCTCTCCCGAAAGAGCTTGTCCGACACTTTACCCTACTAAAAGAGGTCGATGCCAAAATCTTCGCTCCCGAAGATGCGCTCTTCAAGCTCGTCGACGCTGCCATGAACGCGCCCCCTCCCCTGCCCCGACCGGCGAACGATGCCTCGAGCAGTGTCGCCCCTGCGTCAGCTCCGATGAGTGCGCAGAACAGCTCCAGCGGAGGTCCTCTCGGCAGCCAAGCCCCTCCTCCGGCATCCTCGACCGACGGCTCGTACACGACGTCCATCTACGACCCCAGCAACTTCCCCCGGAGACAGCTGTTTCGGCAGACAGCTTACAAGATCCAGGAGATGCTCGGCTCCTTGGAGGAGAAAAACCACGTCATCTCGACCGCGAATGACGCTCTCCAGAAACAGCTCTCCCGGATTGACGACGTCTGGCCGCACGTCGAGAACGAGTTCAGCGACGAGGCAAAGTGGGGGAGCACTTCACATTGGGCATACCCCGAGAACAGGGCCGCGACCAAGGCGGCACACACGGAGCGCTCGCGTCGCGAGGGTGCCGCAGCCATCTCTGCCGCAGCCCAGCAGCTGGCCGAGGAGGCCGCTGCCAGGAGCGAGTCGAGGAAGCAAGCCGTCCAGGCCAAGAAGAGCCAGAAGACGGCGCCTCAGGAATCCGACTTTGACGACGCAGAAGCCCGCAACAAGCCAGAACCAGGCAAGAAGGGTCACGGAGGCGGTAAAGCGCGCAAAGCTGCCGAGACGGCCGCAACCGTAGGCTTGGGTATCACGACGAACGGCGCTCCGAACGGGACGGCCCCGCAGCCCAAGCGACGCAAGGTCGAGAAGACGCCCAGCGGAAACAACGTGACGGAGCGGGCCATGAGCACCGTCTTCGGGGCCAGTGCGTCAAAGGCGAAGACCACAAGCCCTAGGGAAACCCCCGCTCCAGAAGGCGGCGGACAGGGCGGGCCGAAGAAGCGAAAGGCCCTGCCGACGGGCACGGGAGTTGCCAAGAAAAGGTATGTCGTTGCCGCGAGTGTGTATCTGGAATCAATCCCTTGTCGTCGGTGACTGACCTGCTGCGCATCAACAGCAAAAACGGAGTCGCCGGCATGTCCCCATCGGTCGCTTCCTCTCCCGTGATGAGTACCTTTCCCGACGCCGTGCTGCCACGCGGCTCTCCAGCGCCGACAGTCACGCCGGTGCCTCCCGCCCCCAAGCCCCCCACTGCTTCACGAGCCAAGCAGAGCACGACGCAAGCGGCGGCGGAGGGCGGGAAACAACAGTCTCGGCCACCGTCATCCGCCTCGGCCAAGCCAAACGGGTTCGTGCCGCCGCCGACACCAGAGGCGGCGGCACCCCCGGCGCCGTTGCCAAAGCCTGCTGTCGAGGCCAGGCCGGTTGCCAAGGAGCCTTCCGTACCGCCCGCGCCGGAGCCTACGAAAAAGGAGCCCGAGCCAACCGAGACGGCCATCAAGGCCAGCAGCATACCTGCGGCGAAGCAGAAGAAGGAGACGCCGAAACCGGAAGAACCGGAGACGCCCGCCGAGACGCCGGTGCTTCAGACGGTAAACGCCGCCACGGTGACCAAGAGCGGACGAGCCAGTAAGCCGTCGACGCCAGCGATGGCCACGTTTCAAGAGGCAGCAAGGCCAAAGTCGGCCCGCAATACGGAGGCCAACAATACGAGCAAGCGGAAGAAGACCAACAACATAATGACAAACAGCAAGGCCATCAAGACGGCAGACCAGACGGAGGACAGCGAGGAGATTGAAGACGCGGAGACGCAAGCGGGCAAACGCAGCTACGACTACACGGAAGACGAACCGACGTATTGCTACTGCACCAGCGTGAGCTACGGCGAAATGGTGGCCTGCGACGCAAACAACTGCGAACGGGAATGGTTCCACCTCAACTGCGTGGGCCTCAAGGTTGCCCCCAAGGGAAGCTGTAAGTCTGATGATGCGCGCGGCATGTCCGGAAGAAGGATGGAGAGGCTGACGGTCGAAACAGCGAAATGGTACTGCGAAGAGTGCCTGCAGCGGTTCTCGAAGCAGGGCAAAAAGCTCAGCCACAAGTACAATGTGCTACCGGACTCCCTGAACATGCGCAAGCAACGCGGCTCCCAGTACTGATTGGGCCGGCCGACAGGCAGGTGTGGCGTTCAGGGACGGCGGGCAGGCGGGCGGTGCACGAGTGTTCTTTCGAAGGCGGTATATGCCCACAATTCTATACGGCGTTGATTTTCATTTGGCCACCCGGCATAGAAGTCGACGCAATGCGGGCGTGTCGACTCCCCTGGATACCTTCCCAGCATCGGATGGAAGGGGAGGCGGGCGACAGTACATAATACCGGGCGGCCCCGTTGGGAAATGGAGCAACAGTACATACTGCCGGGACGGCAGAGGGCGTACGGTGTTGGGGCGAGGAGTTTGTTGGGCGAGTGCGGGCTGACGATCTGGGGTCAATATGAGGAAGGGAGGCTTTCCCCCGGTGGCCGGGGATGAGTGTTGGCAACCTTTTGTTTTTCTTGGGTTTTTTCTCTTTTATTTTCTCTTGCTGTCCCCGTACCGGGATAGGCGGGCCTGCATCTAGTTGGGAGCTAGAGCCCAAGCAGTACGAACTTGCCCACCCATTGAATGAGAATTGCATGTCACGACTACTCGAAAATGAGAGGGGAGAAGCGCCTTTCCCCGGCCCGTCTTCACCTTTTTCCCCTCACTTCTCCCTCGTCCGATGGTTCTCGTTTTGGGCTTTTGAACCGTGGTCCCCCCCGGTGTTTGGACCTGACGGGTTTCAAACTTGGCGAATCCGGGGAAGCCGGGCCGGGTAGGCACCGGAGCCGATGCTCCTGGGCACAAGATAGAGAGACAAGAGGAGGCCAATCAATGTAAGACTTTGAGGGGGGGGGAAGCGACTACTAGAGCAAGCCGAGCTACCTAGGGGTCGAGGAGGTTCCGGGGTGGGACTGTCTTGGCCCCGTTTTCTGACGACGATGGCTTGACCTTTCTTGCAACTAGTAATGTAAACTAGGTACGAAGTCGAGGGGAGAGAGAGAGAGAGAGAGAGGGAAGACTGAAAGGAGGGTTGTGCGGTTGAGCCTCGCCCGCCTTTTTTGCGTGTGCGACCCGGGAATTGGTGTTGGGTGTCTGAAGAAGCTCGGGGAGTGTGACAAAAGGGGGGGGGGGTTTGCCCGTCCCGAGTTGGAATAGAGACAGGACCGGGGGGGGCTGTAACCTTTTTTTTTATTTATGAATAAAAAAATCTTCAGTTTTGGAGGGGGAAATCCGGGGTAACTTTGGCGGGCTGTGAGTGGACGACCGGTGTTTGCCTGTCAAGGAGGGGGGAAGGAGCTTGTTGTGTGTTGTCACTTTTTTGTTTTCTTTTTTTCTTCCGTGGCACAGCGGGAACAAACTCGAGTTTGTCATTCTTGGCTGGAACCCCCCCCCCCCCCCGCGAGCGCGAACCAGGTACCGCCAGGTCGACGGAACCTAGTGTCCAGGGGGCCAGGCACACCGTCATACGAACGTTTGTCGTGTTTTGGGGAGAGGGAGAGGGAGAGGGGGTGGGTGGGAGGTGGTTTCGAGAGAGAGATGCTGGTCGCTGGTCGCTGGGTTTTCTTCTTGCGCGCGTGACCTCGGACTTTCAAAGGGGCGGGGCGGGGAGGATCTTATTACTATGACTAACACGCCGCGATGCACTGGTCATGAGAAACTCGACGGCGTCGCAAAGGGGGGCCTGTCTGGCGGCACGTGGGCTGGGGCATCGTGCCATGTATCCGTAGGGGGTGGTAAGGGCATGGATGGATGGATGCAGACATTTCTCAGCTACTACTTCGTATGTACCGTACGTAGTGTGTATGTAATGACTACTACGACAGTTGGGACGGGGGGGCATCTCGTGTGAGGTCTCGCAGACCGGCCGTCCTCTGGTCTGGCCGTCCTGTTCGGCCTCGGTTGGACGACATTTGTTCTGTCCGAGGGCGGCAGGGCAAGAGGGGACAAAAACTGCAAAGTGCACCCATCCGGTTGGCGTTGTCTTTTACTTTACACTTTTTGCAGTCTGTTTGCCATGCTCCAGTTGAATAGGCCAAATATCCGTACATGCGATCAGTATTGGAATGTGGAGACATATATAGAGGCTACAGAGAAGCTACTGTACATGAACTATTATGTAGTATTCGTACATCGTAGTGTACACCCGAAACCGACAGGTTGGCACGAGGCGGCTGGCCTCGGCCCATCACAAATTTTTTTTCTTTCTCTTTTTCTCTCTGTTTTTTTCTTCACTCCAGTTTTTACTAAATTTTTCATTTAGTCTGGTTTTTATTTATTTGTTAATTTTTCCCCCTCCACCCCTCCCCCCCCTCGTTTGATTTTTCAGGGTGGATAATCTGGGGCAACAACACGCGGCCCGCCCGAGTGCATGTTGGTCGTCGTCGTCGTCGCCGTCGTCGTCGTCGAGCTCGAACCCACCCAACCGGAGATCCGGCAGGGGTATCGGGGGCACTAAGACCCTCTCTCTTTCTCTCTCTCTCTCTCACTCGCGTCCACTCGTAGCTTTTTTGTTCGACGATGAGACGTCTCGCTTCCGTGCCTCACCTGCACTCTCGGGCCTTGTCATCGAAAGCCTTCCCATATGCGGCTTGGCTTGGAGGAGGGGGGGGAGAAAGAATGAAAGCTCGGAGGGCCATGCCATGCCATGCCATGCCGTCCCTTGACGACCATTTGGGTATCCATCCATGCCGAAGAACAACAGGTCGACCCGGTTCACCCAGCTCGGAAGGCCGAGTTACCGCCCCAGACCCGAAAAATCGCCTGCCTGCCTGCCTGCCTGGACGCGTCTCATCTACACTGCGCTGCGCTGCGCTGCGCACAGGCCCGGCTCGCGCGGTGAAGACAAGAGGTCAGACGACCGCCTGGGTCCCGTGGTCCGTGGTCCCCTCGGCCCAGGCGGGTTGGATGCCAAGCATGCCATCCATCGCCTCGACTTCGTCCTCTCTCTCTCTCTCTGTGTGTGTGTGTGTGCGTGTGTCTCCCAGCGTTGCTCGTCCGACGTTCGTTCCAGCGACGGATGCCCTCCCGACATTCCAGCGATGCTCGCCCGACAGACGCTCTCCGCCGTTCGGGTAATGCGGCTCCGTGGTAAGTAAAGCAAGTACAGGTAGGTAGGTAGGTAGGTACCTAGATGTATTTTGCATCTCGCCCACGGCACCCACGGCGGCCAGAGCGAGGCGAACGGGGGCCCGGGCTGGGGTCGGATAGTCCATCCGACGACCGGGACGGACGCAACTCGGGTTCTGTACAGGAGTAGTACACCGGTCGGTATCGGGGGGGTCTCGAAGAAGCGACATGACATTCATGGAGGTGTTGTCGCGCCTCGCCTGGCACTAGGTGGGCTCGGTGTTTTGAGACGGGGGGGGCTAGACTGGGCCGGACTACCTAGACTACCTCTAGACATTGTACTTTTCTTCGTAGCTAATGCCGTGTGATGCACATGTAGGGAAGGAAGTCTGTCCGTCCGTCTCCTCTGACGTTCTTGCCACGACATGTTGCGATATCGGTACGCGGGGGAAAGTGCCTTTTTCCCCTGGGGTTTTGGTTTAGGTAATAACCACGTACATTGTGCTACCTACACTACCTACATACAGTACGTACTGCCCATCTCGGAGCTCTGTTACCTACCTACCTACCTAGGTAGGTACCTACCTGTTCCCATCTGTCTCTCTCGCAACGTGACTCGAGTGAGGGACCTCATATCAAGTACTACCTACCTACCTACCTATGTACGAATAGGTAGGTAGGTACGAATACGCTGGCAGTACGTACGTCCTTCGCTTCACCTTGAGGCTGCGAAAAGTTTTCCCATCCCAGGTTTCCATTAGTCCGCGTTGGTATCCCATTACGTTTCCGAACCGCACTCCTTCTTGGCCTCTTGGGCTTGGAGTTGGGCTGACTTGACCTGGACTTGACTGGCTTGGAGGACATGGATTTAGACTTGGCCCCTGGGGTCTGTCTGTCTGTCTGCCTTCTCCACTCTTTCTTCTTCTTCTTCTTCTTCTTCTTCTTTTCGACAAGCAATCCCTCCGTTGCCTGGTGCCACGCGCTCAGAGCACGCACGCACGGCGTTTGGGTCGCTCGTCATCTGTCTGTCTGCACTTGGCCTGATATGGGCCCGACTTTCCGTCGCCGATGTATTCTATTCTATTCGTACACGGCCTCTGATGACCCCGATGGAAAGCAACGGCCGAAGATGCATGGATGGGCATTCCTTGACACATTCCGCGCATCATTTGATTCCATCGTCGCGCGAACCAAACCTACCTACCTCAGCCATGACGATGCATGCCATGCCGTCTTTGCTCATCGGCCGCTGGTCCGGTCCCAAGCTCGATACGTTACGGTACGATACACACGCACCTACACAAAACGGCATTTCCATTACGAAACCCCGTCCAATGAATGAATGGCATCTTGCCGCCCTGCTTCGTCCGTTGCCAGCACCTTCTTTCTCCTGTCGCAACGCATCGCATCGCATCGCATCTGGCATCCCATCCATCCATCCACCCATCCATCCTTAATCCCTCCGACATGGTGTTTGTCCCTGAACCTGAACCTAAACCTGGAACTGGACCTGGACCAGGACCAGGACCCCGATCCCATCCCGGCGGGTGTTAGGCAACGGAACCACTTGCGGACGCCGCCTCCCGTCTGTGAGCATGAGAGAAGCATGTCACCTGGAGTGGAGGGGTGTGGTGGTTTGGCCTAGGTAGTCCGGCGTACCCCGTACGTAGTAGGTATGTATAGTGAGTGTAGGGACAGCACCGTGTCACGTCCTGGATCGACAAGCCCCCCGGCCTCCATCTGGATGAATCTCCGGACGCTCATGTGACGAGGCAAGTCTCCATTCCTTTGTTTCCATTACCCAATTTTTGGCAAAGAGCAACTCGACCGACTCTTTGCTTGCTATAACAATCTGCGGGCCGCTCATGCACATACATACATACATACATACACGCGCCCGGCTGGCTGGCTACCAACGCCAGTCAAACTACTACTACAAGCCTCTCTCTCTCTCTCTCCCCCCGCATGACGACCGCCCTCCAGTCGTATCTCCCATCATCATCATCACCACCACCATCATCACCCTACTCATTCATACCATATACTTGTCCCCTTTCCGACCATACCTGGCACATCACCTCAGCGATTGCGAAGAGCACGTCTTGTCTTGTGTCACGCCCACCATACCATACCATCCCCCGCTGCTCGTCTCGTCTCGTCCCGCCTCGTCCCGTCTCGGTCTAGCAACATCACATCACGAATCGGTTGAGGCTGGGCTGGGCCACCTGAACACGCCAAACCACCATCTTCCCCGCATCACCACCATTTCCTCTTACCTAAAAGCCCCCGTCTTTGACTAATAGAAAAAGCCTCTTTTGGCTTTGCTCTGTTGACGCTATCGCCCCCTGGGCCTTTGCTGCTTGCTTGCTTGCTTGCTTGCCTGTCTTCTTCCTAGCTCGTACAGCTAGCTAGCACTTGGTACCTACCAGCGTCTACTACCTACCTACCTACCTATCTACATACCCCCTCCTTTCTCTCCTGTTCCCGCCTGTTCAGTTCAGGGCAAGACAGACAATCAATAAGAGGGACAAACGTGTGCGTGCGTGTGTGTCTGTCTGTGTGTGTGTGCGCGTCTACTTTTGTGTGTCGTGCAAAACGATTGAAACAGCAAGCGAAGCGCAGCGCAGCGCAGCGACCCGCGGACCTTCAAGGTCAAAGTCTCCATCTCCAAGAGTTCAGTTCCCGCAGCCATGGCAGCTCCTCCGCGACCTCTGCAACCGCAAACCTCGTCGTCCCAGAACCACACACCACCCCCGGGAGCTGCTCCGACAGGCCACGACCAGTCTCACTCTCTGACCGGATACAAAATGGACGACAGCCCGGAGCCGCACCGACCCGCGACCCCAGAAAAGAACGGCAGGTCCTCCTTCTCATCCATTCGCGAAAACGACTCGGACCTGGCCCAGACCTTCACCTCCTCCAAGGTCTCTTCCTACGCCCAGAAGATAACCTCTGCCGTCTTCGACGACTCCCCCTCGCCCTCGTCCTCGCCCGCCGCCTCCCCTTCCCTCGAGATGGGCGAAGTCCAGTTCATGCCCCCCGTCACCCTGCCCAACAGCAGGCTCCATGGCGGCTGGTACCCCGTCTCCAGCTTCAAGGGCTGGAAGCAGATCAACGTCAGGGGCAAGACGGCGAGCAGGAGCTTCAGCGACCTCCAGGCCCTGCACATGGCATGGAGCACTCCCCCGCCCTCGCCCAAGGGCAAGAACGAGCTCGGCAATGGCCGCGCGCCCATGGAGAGGCTTCCTCTCGAGATTCTCGGTGAGTTGTCCCCCCTCCGCTGCGTACTTTTGTAAACCTTTACAAGGGCCGTCCGTCTGAATGACTGACTGACTGACTAACTTGGGCACAGGATCCATCATTGAGCTGCTCGTCCTCGACATCCCCCCGCCGTACGGCACCGCGCGCCGCAACGTCGACCTGATGTCGCTGCTGCTGACCTCTAGGACGATCCATGCCGCGACCCTCAACACCCTGTACAAGCACATCACCATCCCTCACTCGAGGATCTTCCGCAAGTTCCTGTCCAACATCACGACGCACCCCGCCCTGGGCACCATTGTGCGGCGCATCGACTTCAGCCACTTCAACAACGCGACCCTGTTCGAGTCGGCCAGCGAGCGCAAGGGCACCCGGAACCTGACTGCCGAGACGCTGGTGCAGTGCCTGGAGCTGACGCCGCACCTCCAGGAGTTCCTGGCCATGGAGCACATGGACGACGACCTCGGCGCCGAGGTGCTGCAGAAGCTCTTCTTCGACATGCCCCGGCTGCGGGCGTTGGACTTTGCCGGGTGCACGTCGCCCGCGTTCAAGAACGCCTTCACGTCCCTCGTGGCCATGGACTGGCCCGGGACGCTCTCCATCACGCGGCTGTCGTTCCACAAGTGCCTGACGCTGCCGTCGGCGCTGTTCGAGGAGATGCTGCCGCGCCTGGCCGGCGTCACGCACCTGGACCTCGCCCAGACCAAGATCACCGACCGGGCGTTGCAGTCGATTCCGAAGACGGCCAAGATCACGCACTTGAACATTGCAAAGTGCACGCTGCTCACGGCGCCCAACGTCATCGACTTCCTCGCGACCCACCCGGCGGTCAGGAACCTGGTCTACCTGAGCGTGGCCACGGACGCTCGGAGCCACCAGCTCTTGGACGTGGACGACGTCTCGCGGCTCATCCCCGTGCTGCCCAAGACGCTCAAGTCGCTGAGCCTGAAGGGCAGCCGCATGGACGAGGAGCACGTTGAGCTCCTGCGGCCGCTGACCAAGTGCCTCGAGGAGCTTGCCGTCGGGCGCGGCCTGGACGTCAACGCCGCCGCCAAGCTGCTCGAGCCGGCCGACGAGAAGAAGGAAGGGGGTGAGGGGGAGGGGGAGGGGGAGGAGCGCCACACGGTGCGGTACCTCGACCTTTCGGACCTCTGGGGCAACGAGCTTGACATTGTTGACCTCTTCTCGAGCCGAAACTCCCTGCTCCAGCCGAGCTCGGCGCCACTCGAGGTGGTGGAGATCTCGGAGCAGTCATTCAAGAGCCTGTCTCGGAACAGGACGCTGGAGCGCATCGGCTGGTCCCTGCAGGAGATCGGAAGCCGGTGCTGGATGGTCCGGCTGCAGGACCACGGCAAGGACCAGGACCGCGGCTACCGATGGTGGAAGATGGGCGCCGACAACTGGGGGATGCGCAAGATCCCCGTGGCGCGCGCCGAGGTCGGCGGCATGTACGGGTCCTTTATGTTTGGGCGCAAGCTGTGACGCGTCGTTTGCACGCGACGCAACGACTGCACCCTTTCATGGGTTTGGGGGAGGCGCAGCATTTTCATCGGCAAACCCGGAGACCATCATGAGCAGCATCATCATCGTTTGTCCCTTGGTCTGCCTGGTTCATCTTCTTACCATTTTCTTCTCTTGCGAGGGGTTTCCGGGTTTGCTTTTCACAGTTTTGACAGCATTTTTTTCCATCACTCATCGGGCGGCGTTGGGATACCACAAAAAACCAAAAAGTAGTTTGTTTCGCGGGTTTCGGAGTGGAAGCATGGCGCCGGTCACGACCAAACTCGGATGCTGCGACGGATATCACTACTGCGTGTGCTGTATGTTATTCTACCCAAGTATGTATGTACATAGGAGCAGTAGCAGCATAATGCGTAACCGTTGTGCTGAACGCGGTGCGCCAATGAAATGTTGGCGATGACCTCCAATGCTCTCTCTCTCTCTCTCTCTCTGGCTGCTGTCGCAAACGGCAAAAAAAATAAAATAATAACCAAAGAAAATAATTAGAGAAAAATAGAAGCTCCCTCCCCGCCCCCTTACCGTACCGTATGTACCGTACCTGCAGGGGGGCCGTTAGTGACGGCACAATGATGTAGCCCAGCATATCCCTGCGCCGGAAACAGCTCCTAACTTTACGTCGTAGTCTCCCCCGGGGCAGGCAGGCAGGCAGGCAGGCAGGCAGGCAGCATAGGTATGTCACCTTAGGTAAGCCGCCGCATCAAGCTCCTTGGCAGGAAACTCAACCCATCTCTGTGCCTGTCTGTGCCTGTCGTTGCTGTCCCTGGGTTTCAATGGCAGGCTACCTGTGTACACTACTAGCCTTGCGCGCCGACTTCCGGAAGACTAAAACGACTAAAAAAAGGGATTAAAAAAGTAAAAGTGAAAAAGAAAAAAGGCCAGCTTGTCCGGCCTTATTGACACGCAGCGCGAGGACGACCGGCTGCTTTCTTGAAAGAACAACCAACACTCGGTCCCCGTGCACGATCTGATCTGATCTGATCTGATCTGATCTGGGTGCTCTGCGACCGTAGCCTTCGTCGCCGTCGTCGCCCATCATCATGGCCTTTGGCTGGGCAGAGTAAGTAGTAGCCACATGTCCCTGCTACCCCCAACTACATACATCATCACCACCGACATCATCATCACCACCGCCGTATGCACATGGACTGACAAAACTGACGGCGCACCAGGATTCGATCTCTCCTCCTCGTCTTCGGCCCCATCCTCCTCCCAAAGGCCATCTCCGCCTACAAATCCGTCCGCGATGCCTCGCGCCACAGCGCCGCCCAGCCCGTCGCGCCGCCGCCCCGCGTCGCCCGCGCGCTGGCCGTGCTGACGGGCGTTGTCCTCGTCTACCTCGCCAAGTCGCTGCCGCCCCTGGCCCCCGAGAACGTCTTCGTCCTCACCCAGTCCCGCCTGCAGATCCCCGTCGACGTGCTCTTCAACCGCCTCTCCTCCCTCCGCCCCGACGGCCTGCTGTCCGCCGCCGACGAGCGCCTCCGCGCCCGCTTCGTCAGCCTCGAGTCCCGCCTGCTGTACCTCCACCTCGGCCCGGACGCCCTCGCCGACTGCCCCTTCTGCAAGTCCGAGGACCCAAAGTCCTTCTTCTACTACGCCCTGCCCGCCGTCCTCCTGCCGCACCTCGCCAACCTCGTCGTCCTCGCCGCCGTCACCTCCGCCAGCCTGACCGGCCGCGACGGCGCCCGCTGGCGGCCCCTCGCCACCATGGCCGCCGCCGCCCTCGCCCTCGCCGACGCCTGCCTCGTCAACTCGTACGACCACTCGGCCAACTCGGCCGCCACCCGCCTCCAGGACCTCGACTTCTTCTACTGGAAGGCCCGCGCCCTGCGCCTCGTCTGCCTCGCCGCCCTCGACGCCGCCGTCGGCGCCCTGCTGTTCCTGAGCGCCACCCGCCGCGCCTTCGCCCTGCCCCCCTCGGACGCCGAGCGCGTCGAGGCCGCCAACCGCGCCCTGACGGCCGTCAAGAGCAAGCTGAGCGCCATGGGCATCGTCAAGAACACGGCCCTCCGCGACGAGGACCTGCGCGCCCGGAGCCAGGCCTACTGGCTGCGCGAGGGCCAGATGGTCCGCGAGGCCATGGAGGAGCGCGAAGTCGTCGAGAGCGTCAACGACGCCCTCGAGAACCGCATCAACATCCGCCAGGTCACGGCCGACGCCGAGATGTACACCGAGGGCGTCTTCAAGATGCCCGAGGGGGTGGCCCAGGGGCAGTAGAGGTGGTGTGTCTCGATGGAACAGAAGCATGTCTAGAGAGGGTCGACGTCCCCATGACGCGAAGAAGGATCCCGGAAGCAGACTACGTGCAGTTGGGACCTCGGCTGGGTGAACCGCGTGGCCGCCCGAGAGGGCAATGTCTCCGGGAGGGGAGTCACGGCGGGGATGGGATATATAGATAAAAATGCGCCACGACCCGGAAGAGAATACCATTTTTTTTTCGTTTCTTTTTTTTACCATTATTCACTTTTGATAACGCCCAAAGTGTGAATTTGTATACCTTTTGACCGGTCCGCCCGTCCCAACCCGTTTCGCTGTTCCCTCCCGCCCCCGATCGCGACTCTTCAACCCCCCCCCCAACCCCCGCCTGTTCTACACATCTATGACTATAGCGCGGTGGTGGTAAGCCGTCTCTTTCCACCCTTTCTTCTCGGCAAATAAAAAAGAGAGAGAGAGAGAAACACAGCGACGGTTGTATCATGCTGGACGCTCTCGACGCTCCTGGAAATGCCTCTTGTCCTCCCCCCGTGCGCCCCATGCCCCCTCTCCTTCGTGATGGTCTCTCACTCTCACAGAACGCCAGAGCAGGGTTTTTTATATATAATGGGTTTCTTCTTCTTCTTCTTCTTCTTCCTCTTCTTGGTATAAACATACGTCTTTTTTGTGTGTGTGTGTCTTCGGAAGAGCGCGTGAGAAGTGATGGAAAGCTCTGGTATACCCAAAACCTCTCGGGACTCCGCCCCACCCCCTTCTCCCCTCGTGGCCGGGCCACCGATTTCCCTTCGCCGTGAGAAAAGAAAAAGACCCGTGGAAAAAAAAAAAAAAAGTTCACCGATCCGACGACCTCCACTATCCGCCGCCCCGGGTGTCGGGCCTCGTCGGGCCCGTCGCCGCGCTGCTGCCGCTGTCCTTGCGGTCGCGCGGGGCGCCGCCGCCGCCGCCGACGGCCGAATCGAGCCCCTCCTCGGCGCTGCGCTCGAGGAAGCCCGCCCACAGGTCCGCGAGGGACTCCTTGTTGGCCGACGAGGGCGTCTCGGAGAAGAACTCGGCGCTCAGCGACGGCGTGCTGGGCGTGCGGTGGAAGGGCGACGGCGGGAGGCGCAGGCTGTTGCTGGACGCCCCGGGCCGCGCGAGGCCCGCCTGCTCCCGCTGCTCGTCCGTCCAGTTGAGGTAGCCGGCCATGACTTGCAGGATCTGGAACCGCTTCGGGTCGGAGCGGTCCAGCATGAGAAAGTGGATGAGGTGGTTCGTCACGACTTGTCTGAGTGAGAGAGAGAGAGAGAAAGTGTTAGCGGGTGTCTGTGACAGTGACAAAAGCACCAAGGGGGGGACGCACCTGTCGACGTTGTCTTCGGGCTTCGTCTTCTTCAAGTACCGGAGGGCCTTGGTGAGGTGGTCGTTGAGCACAATCGCCTCGTGCCGTAGCTTGCCAATCAGGAGGTTCTTCTCCTTGACCTCCTTCTCGAAGGGCGCCGTCCGCTCGAGCTCCTTGGTGAGCTTCTCCTTGGCGGCCTCGGCCTCGGTGGCGCGGGAGTCGGCGTCCTGCACGAGCTTTTTCATGGCCTGGAGCTGCTCCTCGGACGTCTCGACCATCTCGCGCAGCTCCCGCTTGCGCGCGTCCTGGATCTCGCGCAGGGCCTTTTGCAGGTTGTCGATGACGTGCGACTGGCCGTCCCGCTCGGCCGCGGCGCTCTCGTAGCCGTCCCGGAGGCCGGCGACCTGCTCCTCCAGCTCCGACACCTTCTCGGCCAGGCTCTCCTTGACGGAGCGCTCCTCCATGGCGATCACCTCCCACTCGCCCATGGCGTTGGTCGTCGTCTCCACCTCGTCCTTGAGGCTGGCCACGAGCCTCGTCAGCTCCTCGCGCTCCTTGACCCAGTTCTGCTGGGACAGGTTGCTGCGGCTGCGCAGGCTCGTCGCCTCGCGCGACGTGTCCTGGAGCTCCTCCCTGAGCTTGGCCGCCTCGTCCTGCGACGCCCTGGCGTCGTTCTGCAGCTCTTCGTTTTGCGACTCGAGCTCCTCGATGCGCTCCTTGGCCTCCTCCAGCTCGGCGCGGTCGCGCTTGAGCCGCTCGCCGAGCGTCGACTTGAGGTGGTTGACGCGCTCGAGGAGCGCCTCGTAGCTCTCCTCGGCCTGCTCCTTGGCCGTCGACGTCTCGTCGAGTTCCGACTTGAGCTGGGCGACGGTCTCGCTGTGCGTCTCCTGGATGGTCTCCAATTGCTTCCGCAGCTGCTCGACCTCTGATCGCAGCGCCTCTCGTTCCTTGGTCAGGGCGTCCAGCTTCGCCGTGGCGTCGTCGGAGCCGGCCGCTGGCCGCTCTTCCCGGGCGGCGGCGGCGGCCTTGTTTATCGGGGGGTTCGCGTGTCCATTGCTGGTCGGTCGCTCGACGTGGCCATTGGCCGTCGTGTCTTTGTCGGCCGGGTCGTCGGGCCTGGCTTCTTCTGCGGGTGCAGAGGCCTGCGATGGTATATACATGATTAGACACCTGTTCTGTTCGGTGGAGATGGTAGGAATCAAGGGGGTGTGAGTGCCACCCACCTGCGCCGGGGCTGCCGGTTCATCATCGCCATCCTCGGCGTCGTCGGGCTGGGGGTTTACGCCATCCGTCTCTGTGGGTTCCTTGGTGTTGTTGTTCGCATTCTTCTTCTTCTTGCCGCCCTTCTTCTTCCCTGCAGATGGCGGGCCATCGGCGTTAGCCCCATTCCATTCCATTCCATCATCCATCGCATGCGTGCATCAGAGGGAGGGAGGGGGTCAATCGGCGAACCTGAAGATGCGTTTTGAACCGGATCAGTAGAGGGAGCGGCGGCCGACATGGTGACTTCTCAGATGCATCGGGAGGTAGGTGGGTATAGCCCTTTGAGCTGGTGGGCGCGGACAGGAAGCTCTCTCTACTTTCTTGAGGGTCGGTCGTTCGTTAGGGGGGAGGGCTGCGGAATGTCGACAGTTTGCACCTGGCGGGTGTGTAGGTACCAATGGTAGGTATGGTATGGCATGTACTTACACCACGTAAGCTAGGCCGCAAATTAGCGAGCGTGTTCACTTGCCACGCGGGAGGGAGGTGCTGTGCCGTCCTAGGTAGGCTAGCACAGGTAGGTAGGTACCTAGGAAAGGTACCTTGGCACGGCGGTCCCCCACACTGTTCGAGAGGCCCCACAAAACGTGACGCCGATAGCGATAAGCGCTTCCTACCGACCATGGATGGATGGTACATATGGCCCTTTAGCCGCTGAGTGCGCGGTCGGTTGTGCTGTTCTACACCAGTTGATGGTGATCCCGGGTCATGCGAGAGAGTAAACAGTCCCGGGCACCAGCCTTCACAGGCAGTGTTCAAAGCACAGAATCGCCGTGTGAAACGGGCGGCTTGAACGGTCGGTCACCTGACTAACACGAGCCCAGCCACCTGCAGGAGATGTAGGTATGCATCTTGGTGATATGATCTGGGCTGAGTAGGCAGGCATATGCATACAAAGAATCAAAATGGGCAGCCGATACGATGATGATAAATGCTGTGTAATACGCACCCCATCTGCCATTGCTCCTTGGGTTGCCGCCCCTATACGAGCTGCACAAGATGACAGAGGTTGATGAAGTGTTCACGACATGCATCCCCACGGCGCAGTAGGTCGTCGTATCTAGGTACCTACCTAACTAACTACCTAGTTAGGTAGGTATGTATACGCAGGTACCTACGGCCGACCGGATTAGTCATCCTTATCTTATCGAGCGACGACCTCAAGAAGGGTCGGCTCTGTCTGGAAATTTTTCCCTCTTTCCTCTTTTCTTCTTCACATATTTTACCCTTCGCTGAAAATATCACTCCGAACAAGCGGCACATTCTCCCATCGACTTGTTCATTCTTGACGCTGAAGCAGACCGACATCCGCCTTTTATAATCCCGGCGCTTGCCCGAATTCTCATGAATTCCAGATGGGTGCGACGGGTTCGCTATGCGCGTACATGCTCTGATGCCCAATGTGACCTATGTATATGCACACACGCATACACATCTGCGCTGTGGTTCGACTGGACTCCTGGACGACGAAACGCAGTAGAATTACCCTATGCAGAACAATGCTTTTTTGATAGATGGCCAGACAGAAAAACACTTCGTGACGAGGGGATATCATTAGAGAGCCTTTTCAAGCCTTGGACTTTCTCCTGCCCCCCTTCTTCGCCTTGCCCTTGGCCGACTTGGGCGTCTCGACCTCCGCGGCGGGCTTCTCCTCCTCGACCGCCGCGGCCTCCTCGATCGCCTTGGACTCCTCGGGGGCGTCGACCGCCATCGGCTCCGGCGCCGGCGCGACGGCCTCCTTCAGCTTGGGCGCCTCGAACTCGTACCCCATCTCCTTGAGCTTCTGGGCGCGCTCCAGCCTCTTCTTCTCCTCCTTGGACACCTTGTGCGTCCAGCCCGACTCGGTCCGGGGCTTGGCCACCTCGCCGGCGGCCACCTTGGACCACGGGATCTTCTTGAAGCGCCTGTTGGCGCCCTTCCAGACGTCCTCGTGCAGCTGGTCGCGCGGCACCGTCTTGACCTTGAGGATGTGGCCGAACAGGAGGTAGCTGTCCATGGTCTTGGAGACGATCCCGGCCGTGCTCTCCTCGGCGAACTCGATGAAGGCGTAGTGCTTGCTGGCCCCCGTCTTCTTGTTGCGCGCCAGCCTCAGGCGGTTGATGGGGCCGAACTGCGAAAAGTACCCCCTCAGCTCGTGCTCGTAGAAGCCGTGGGGCAGCCTCGAGATGAAGACGACGCCGGGCTCCTCCTTGTTGCCGCCGCCGCCGCCGCCGCCGCTCGTCAGCTGCTTCTGCTTCTTGGCGTGCTTCGGCACCTTGCCGACGTCCATGCCCTCCTTGAAGGTCCCCTTGCCGGCGGGCGCCTTCTCGGCGTCCGAGTCGAGGCCGGCGGCGAGCGCCTGGATGTCCGCGTCGACCTCCTCGTCCGAGTTGTTGTTGCCGCCGTCGTCCAGAGCGACGACAGACTCTTCGGCAACGACCTCGGCGGCCTCGGCAACGACCTCCTCCTCGGCAACGACCGGCTCCTCGGCAACGACCTCGGCGGCCTCGGGCTCGGCCTCCTCGACGGGTTCGGGTTTCGACTTCTTCGACTTGGCCTTCGCCTTGACAGCCTTCTGCTTCTTCGCGGCGACGGGGGATGCCTGAGCCTCCTCGGGAGCTGCGCGCGCGCCACTCGTCAGCCGATGCGCACGTGCGGCGTTCAATCCGAACATTACCTTTACGCTTGGTGGCCTTCTCGGCCTTCTCGACCTTCTCGACCTTGGTCGTCTTCCTGGTCGTCTTCTTGGGCTCGGCCTTCTCGACCGCCTCGACCTTGGTCGTCTTCTTGGTCACCTTCTTGGGCTCGACCTTCTCGACCGTCTCGACCTTGGTCGTCGTCTTCTCCGCGGCCTGCTGCTTCTCGGCAGCCGTCGCCGCTGTCGGGGGCAATCAGTTACTGGAACAGCAGTTTCGCGCAGCACAAAGCAAAAAAAAACTCACATCTCGTTCTTCTTCTCAATTCGGGGGCCATTTTTTGATCTTGTTGCGATTTTGTCCTGGCGACTTTTTTGTTGTCGGTCCCTGGAAAATCAGTCGTCCCCACACACGACGGCCGAAGTACAAGGCGGCGCGAAAGCAGAGAAAAAAACTAAAAATTTCCCAGATTCTGCCGCCGCTAGACGGAGGCGGTGAAGGCCCGGTGCCCCGCTAACGCGCTGCTCGCAACCGCCCAAGCTCAGCGACTTTTTAGCGGGGGGCGTAGCGCACCGGTGCTGGAAAAAAGCGATAGGGCCGGCCGCTGGGCGCTATGCTTAATTGTGAAGCTGCTACTGCTGCTGCTATCGACTGCAGAAGCTCACCAATAAACCGCACTTTCCCATGTTGAAGCCGTCGATGCCTACATCTTCTAACAAGAATCACGACGCCTCGGGCTGATGAATCGAAAACGACAAGGACCGTGAATCTTCGCTCCGCAGTCAGCGTTGTTTGTCTCTGCTCCCAGCCAGGCTTACAAGACGGGCCATTCCCACACTTACCGATCCCCGGAACCACAACGATCCCCAACAGCAAACAGCGCAAGGAACCTGGAAGCTGGTCGGAATATCGGGTCCCCATAACAGAATAGAACCGGCCGCAATCGGTCATTTCTTAGCAGACGGAGTCACGAACAGCGAGCGACTTGGGATAACCCCCCCAAAACAGCCCTTGGGTGTCTTGACATACGCTTCTGGGTCTCACAGCCTACTGCACTGAGGACCGAGCCCGGCAATATGGCCGACAATAGCATCGAAATGACGCATGCTGAGATGTGGGATGACTCCGCCCTCATAAACTCATGGAACGAGGCGCTGGACGAGTACAAGGTGAGTGGTGGCCCTCGGCGTCTTGGAACGGCCGACGAATCCGTTGTGAGCAGCAGCTGACGGTCCTGGCAGAAGTATCACAGCATCCACGCCAAAGGAGGCAAGCTCGAAGACGTTAGCCTTCAGGGGGAAACAGAGCCCCAGTACGGCCAGTCCCATACCCTTTGAGAGCATCACGGAAAGGCCACCCAGGAAGGAAACCTCTGACATGTCATGATCGCCGCAGGACCACTGACGCGCAAACGGAGGCGGCCGATCATCTAGTGATCGTGGACGACGCTGAGGGAGGCAACAAAACAAAGGGGGCGGCTTGCAGCAGCACGGATGTAAAACAACCCCCATCGCCTCTTCCCCCCTCCCCTCCCCCCAGTGGGAAATCCAGGCAGATCAGAAAAGCTTGGCCTTTTTCTTTCATGCGTTCTGTTCTGTTCGCTGTCGACTAACGTGTCCCCCCTGCTCGCTTCCAGGTTCAGACAAACCCGAGCGGCGTGACACTCGCGGGAGCAATCCCGGGTCATGGCGGCAACCGCTCAAGTCCTGCGACAGCAGGCCCCCAAAGCCTCCTCGGCACAGGTATGCAGACGCTCCCGGTGGTCGATTAAGTGTTGGTTGGGATGACAGTGGCCGCGCCCTGTCTCTCTCTCTCTCTCTCGTGGGTGATGAAAGGATGAAGAATCCGAGACTGACCATTGGGTTGTGTTGTAGTGCAAGACGAGGGCCTGAAAAGACTCTTGATGTCGTGGTACTACGCCGGATACTACACCGGACTGTACGAAGGCCAGCAGCAGCAGCAGCAGCAGCAGCAGCAGCAGCAGCAAGCCAGGTAAGACAGACTCCGAGGACCCGGGAGAACGGGGGGGTTGCCTGCGACTGGAAAGCAAGAAGCTGTGTGGGGAATGGGGTGAGGTTGACGGTCCTGAGGAAGCGGCTACAAGAGAGCCTATCTGATCGGCGCGCGGGAGGGCGAGTTCTGTAACAAGATCCGTTCCATCGTCCGATGATGCAACGGCGCCCACACGGTTCCTTTGTCTGAGGTTGGCCGTGGCATGTGTCACACGAACGCCAATTGCATGCAGGCGAATCCTACTCTGGGTTTGCCGTGCTGTCCGTTGTCCATCTTTTGCTGCGCACTAGCCTTGGGGGGGAGAAATTGGAATGCGGTATGGTATGGTCGGGGGGGGGGTGAACGTGGGCCCTAATGCAACGTCGTGGGCCGGTGACAGGGCAATTTTCATAAGAATTTAGCGCGCCTTCTTCTTTTCTTGTCCACTATCACCGCTGCCCAAGAGGTCGTTTTGTTTCACCGCCGGGGGCCGGGTCTAGGCTTGGTTGTTTCTCGTGAGGTGCGCAACCCCCCCCCCCCCCCCGGCGTTGTTCTTCTTTCTTGTCTCTCGACAAGCAATAAAAACCGGGGCCTTCACTGCACTCCTTCTGTAACCCCGGGAAATGAAGGTCAGGCAGGACAAGGCCACGAGTCTCCGATGCCGTACATAGTATGTAGCTTACCCACGTAGTATATTATACGTGTGTGTGTGTGTGTGTGGTGGGGGAAGAGAACGGGCCAAGACCTGACAAGGCAACGGCACGTTCGGCTCAGAAGAGATGACACCGGGTCTAGCGCAGGGCGGCCAAGATGCGCTGGGTATTATGATGAGGCCGGGGGTGCTTAGTTGAGACGGGATTTTGTCTTGGTCTTTATTATCATTGATTCTTCATTTCCCAATCTCTCGGAGGGGCCTTGATCGGAAACGAGCTGCAAGGCATGGCGGTAGAAGAAACGTGGTATTGCAGGCGATCCCGCGGCTTGCGGACATTTCCAGGCCCCGTTTTTGGGGGCATGTATGTACTTCGTAGTTGAAGATTGTTTGGTGCACAGCTAGCTGCGCCGTGAATTGTTTCTCGACGGACGATGGATTCATGTACAACAAACGGCAACACCCACGCGTTGGTGTCCCCCCCTCGGAGAAGGCATTGTTCTCGAAGCGGTCCGCCGCCGGTGATGCACGAGAAGGGTCTGGGGATCCTCACCAATCCTACCACGCATATCATCATCATCATCATCGACGTACCTAATTAGCTACAGACGGGCGGGGGACGGGGTTTGTTTGGGGATAGAGTTGAGCATGACGGGAGGCTGAAGCTTCCATGCCCCCCCAGTGACGTCGAGCCCAGGCTCTTTCGCGACTCACCAAGCCCAGAGACCCCCAAAGCCCAGAGACCCCCCCCCCCCCCTGGCCCGGGACGCCGGAAAGGCGATTTCCCTTTGGCGTCAAAGTATCCGTACGAATACCTACCACGGAAGAGAGCAGCGAAGGCTGGGCGACGCGTCTTGTCCCTCGCGTGGCTCCCCGAACGACCCGGGGTGGGAAGGCGATGTGACAGGCGTGATGATGGCGGTGCTGGAAGGAAGACTAGCCGACGACACTTGGCTCTGCGGCGAGCCGTGGGATAGCCGGACCCGTGCCAGGGATCTCGGGGGTTTGTTTCCCTTTCGTCTTTTATTTATTATTTTTGTATGCAGATGCTTGGTTTTCCCCTGGTGTTTTTCTTTCTTTCTTTTCGAGCTAAGCTACCCTGGTATTGCAATTGGGATGATCAACGGGTGGCCAGCTGGCCGGGTTGAAGCATTATGCTAGATGCGCAGACGGGCAGGCAGGGCAGGGTGCATGGGTCTACGAGAGACAGCCGGGATGGGACAGGATGGGACGGAGAGAGTCAAGGTCGCAATGGTGGTGTGTGTGTGTGTGTGTGTGTGGCTGCTGACAGTACCTAGTCAGGCGGGTAGATGGGCAGAGTTATGCCAGCAAAAAAGTAAAAAATTATTTATAAAAACGAGAAGGGAGAGAAAGAAAAAAAAAGAGGTCTGGGAGGGGTAACATTGGATCGACTTGTGGTTGAGGTGTGAGAGAGCGAGTTTGGGTGGGGTGGGTTCGGGTTGGCCGGTGCCGCTGCCACAGCCACACTATCGTCAGCTCTGCGACTCTTGGGACTTCTTGGTAAGGTGGACCGGGAAGAGAGTCGGCCGTGATTGCGACCAGAGCGGAGCAGAGCAGAGCAGACCAGCCAGAGCAGACGCTCTGAGAGCGAGGCAGGTTGGAGAGTGAGAGTGGAATGGGAGGCGAAGGACTCAGGGCGGGCCTGTTTCACCGTCGGGACAGGCTTGTTTGAGGCGACTGCACGCCCAGCATCCAGGTGTTTTGGCAGGTCAGGCCCGGTTGGGTCGTGTCGTGTGTGCGAGCGATGCGATGTGATTTGATGCGATTGCCTTGCTAGCCGTGCCGATGCCGGGTTCAGTCAGTCAGCCAGTCAGTCTGTGGTCTCTGGGACTGACGGGCTGTGCTGGCTGGCCATGGTCGCAAGAGAAGCCGGAATCCGAGGTGGCACACGGTGAGATGGCTTACCTAGTACCTAGATGCGTGCCGTGCCCAATGCAAGGTGGTTACCGTCTGAACTCGATGGATGATTTGTAGTTCTAGTCCACATCACATCGTCTGTCTGTCTGTCTGTCTGTCTGCGTATCGGGAAAGCGCATCCGTACCGTTGAATGCTGTGTCTCGTCTCGTCTCGGCCTCTTTCCTTCATCGTCGACGACGTACGTCCTGTATTTTGCCGTCTGTGCCTGGCGTAAGGTTGAAAGTAGAGTTGTATCCAGGCTGGGTACCTGCAGGAACGGATGTGATGTGGCCCAAACGGTGCAGAAGTGTGGGAAATGACGGTGAAAGAGGGAATAGAGGGTGGGACGCCATCCATCCATACATCCGTTCGCTTCGGCAGCTAGTCTAAACTCGTTTAACTGCCTTTGATAGGTACGCAGGCAGGTACGGTACCTGCGTAATCGTATACGTTACGGACCCGATAAGTGCGTGGGTAGGTAGGTACATACTCCGTAGGGGGCATGTACCTTCCTTACAAGCGTCTTGTCAGGGGAGGTTCGACCGACCACCTTAATTGGCCGCATTAAGGTTTAGCACCGTCCCCCTTTCCCAAGACAGCGGGAGACTTGATTAATCCAATCCACCACGGAGGAGGGAAGGAGCAGTTCAACGTCGTGAGATCTGGAGGAGATTAATCTATCGGTCTACCCTACGAAGCACGAGCTACCTTGCCTAGGCAGGTACGGATACAGGTGGGTAGGTAGGTAGGTAGGTAGGTAGGTAGGTGAACGGTTAAACAAATACTTGGGTGGGTTAAACGAATAATACTTGGGTAGGTAAACGAAATAAGGTACTCGCTTACCTAATGTAGCAAGTAATACATACCTACATACCCAAGTACTTCGTACCTGTGTACGTAGCAGACTTTTGTGACGTGCAGCGCGCCTCCACACCCACCCGTTTTCTTTCCCCTTCCTTTTTCTTTGGCTTTCGTGCCATCCCATCCCATCCCATCCCATCCCATCCACCACGACGACCTCTCGACTCCCGCGAGACAAGCGCAAACCGGAGCCGAATCCTCCTTCTGTTCCAAATGGCATGCCGTCTTCCCGCTCCACGCCCTTCTCCAATGACCGAGAGGCCTCCTCCTTCAGCGACCGTAACATGCAAAACCCTTCCTTGGGTTCGACGCTCACTGCTCGAGGTCCGAGCCAACCACCGTCGGAAGAGCCGCCAGGGGGTAGGGTGGGCAAGGGGAGGGGACCACTTAGCGAGATGCCAAAACACGACTCGAGACGAATCTGTCACAGCTCCCGACCCTCTCCCTGCTTGCTTGCTGGTACATGCAGCGCAGCGCAGCCTCCCCGCCTTGCCTTGCCTCGCCTCTACCGCCTCTTGGTGATGGCTCTCTCCTTCTCACCACTGCTTGATCTCGTCACTGGCGCCCTACGAGCACAGCATTCCCCGACAGAGGAAACAAGGGCATCCCAATCATCCATCCATCCGTTTTGCCCTGTGGCTGGCTGGCTGGCACACCAAGCTCCTCATGCATCAGCGACCCTACAGCCAAGTAGGTAGGGTACTACGGATACTACTACCTACCTACACGTACGGATACACTGCATACCAAGTTCCGTCCTTCGTGCTGATTGATTGCGCCCAGCCGTCCGTCATTCATCCCTTCGCCAAAACCCCTACCCCCTGTCTCCTGTTCCTCCCAACCCTGACTCCTGCACACAAACCCCTGCCACCACCCTAGGTAGGTACCTACATCCACATCTCTTGTCTTGGCTTTTTTTTTTTCTTTCTTTCCTTATTTGCCCCAGCCTTGGGATGGCAATAGGTACCGCCGTCGGCCTGTGCTTCGCGTGCTTAATCGGACGCTGCATCCCCGAGCAACGAACCGCCCCCTCGACTCCGTCTCCCACTTCGTGGGTACTCCGTACTCCGTAGAACCTTCTTACAGGACCGTCTATCGCCCAGGATCCCAAAGGGGGGTGCTGCTTGACTTGGCTGCGCTTGGCCGGGGTGCAAAGTGCCCTCCTCTCTTCCAAGGACGGGCTGGCGGAAGATTTTCCTCGTCCTGTTTCGTCGAGGTCGAACGTTGTGGCCGGGAAGGGGCTGTCCCATGCCACGCCATGCCCTGGGCAGGCCTTTACACATACACACACACGTGCACTATTCGTATGTACTACCTACGACACACACATGCGCGCGCTCGCCCGCCCAGTTACCTACCTAGTCCCAATCCAATGAATGACCCTGGACATGTATAACGAACGGGTAATAATGTGACATGGCTCTCGCTCCATCATGCTTGCGAGTCGAGTCTCGCTTGATTTAAGCTCTCCATATCCCCCCCCTTCCCTCGACTCCTAAAAAGGTTTCTGTTTCTCCCCCCATCTCTTCTTCATCCGCCTCGTGTCTTCACTCATTCCTTGTGTGACTTTCGTTCTCTTTCCGATTCCGTGTGTTTACTCTTACTTCGTCACGAGCAGGCCCTCGCCATTTACGCCATACAGCCATATATACTCAACAGTGTATTCCTCTCTCGACTTTTTCGATCGCACCGGACTCTAGTAGTCTCGCAACAACAAAGTAAATCTTCCGTCAAGAGAAGAAAGGAAAAAGAAAAGGCAATTTAAAAGGTCACCTTAATCGACAACAACCGTCAACATGAAGTTCTCCGCCGTACTCTCCCTCTCCGCCGCCGCCGTGGCCTCGGCCAAGTCCGCCCACAACAGCTACCCCGTCCCCCACCAGGCGAGGTCTGCTGCTTCCGCCGAGCTCCTCGCTGGCCTCCCCTTGGGCATGGCCGGTGCCGGTGTCACCGGCAGCCAGGTTACCGAGGTCATCATCATCTGGGCGAACCCCGGTGCCGGCGCTCCCACGATCAACATCAACCAGCCCGCCGGCGGCGTCGCTGCTCCCCCGGCTGGTGTTGCTGCCCCTCCCGCCACTCCTCCCGGCACCGCTCCCCCTGCTGGTACGACTCACCAGGTAAGTTGGATCCCCCCTCCCTTTTGCCCCTCGGCCGGGTTTTGACAAGTCCGCTGACTCCCGCTCAAGGTTACCGTTGGTGGCTCCGCCGGTCTCGTCTTCAACCCCGACCAGATCAAGGCCAACGTCGGTGACATGGTTGTCTTCACCTTCATGCAGCAGAACCACACCGTCACCCAGTCCACCTTCCCCAAGCCCTGCGACGCCATGCCCGGCGGCATGAACTCTGGTTTCATGGCCAACCCCAACAACTCGGTCAACCCTCCTCCCCAGGTCGCCATGCAAGTCATGGTCTCCGACCCTCTTTGTAAGTCGTCCCGCACGAGAGAGAGTGCGCCCGGTGCCGTACCCGAACTGTCTGACTAACACGAAAAAACCAGGGTTCTACTGTGCTCAGAAGGGCCACTGCGGTAAGGGCATGACCTTCTCCATCAACCCTACCGCCGAGAAGACCCAGGCCCTGTTCCAGTCCATGGCCATCGCTCAGAAGGGCACCGGCGCTTCCAGCCCCATCACCGGAGGCACTCCTGCCGCCCCGCCTGCCGCCCCGCCTGCCGCATCTGCTCCCGCCGCCGCTGCCCCCGCCGCTCCCGCTGCCCCCGCCGCCCCCGCCGGTGGCGCCGCTGCTGGCGGCAACATCCAGCAGGGCACTGGACAGATCAACGGCGCCGGTGCTTGCGTGTGTGCCGTCACCTGCTCCTCCGGTTCGTTCCCCGCCGTCAACGCTCAGGGCGTCGGTTCTTTCGGCGGCATGGCTGGTTCTCTCCCCATGAACATGATGGAGGCATAAATGAGAGGGGTAACGGGTTTGTCGAAACACTTTTATTGCAGTGTGACGAGACTTTCCCCGCCTCTTCGCCGACGCCCCCATTTTCTTTTCATCGCATCCGGGAAGAACAAACTGTTTTTTACCCACTCCGCTGGGAACGATACCACATATCCGGAGTTGTCACGTCACACACCACGGGGGGCTCTCACGACCTTTTCTCTTTTTTTTTTTTCCTTCTTTTTTTTTCATCATGTAGATTTCTGTTTGGTTGCGGAGACGACACAGCTGGGAACGGGCGGGAGAAGTAGGAGGGGGAAAAAGGAGCCAGGGAAAATCACAGTCGCAGCCCGTTCCATCCTCCCGTGGCCTGGATGGCCTGGGAAGGGTTGGTTGGGCTGGACGATAGAAACCTCCTTGTTTTCCCTCTGCTCCCCCCCCCTGGTTTACCTGGCTTGGGGTCGAGCCCGCCTCCCCGCCTCCCCCCTCTCGTAGTCTCTTGGAGGGGGGGTTGGATGGTCTGGAAGCGGTTGAGAAGGGTTTTAGGGGATAATTACAAGAGCATGAACTGGTTCGTTATTTTTTTTTTTCCTGGATGGAAAAAAAGAAAACAACACCACCGATTTTTCGCAACCACCTAATAGGAATAAATGGATGATGAACGATCACGTACCCGGTCCCGTCGCCATTTTCCGTCTGTGATGTGAGCAAGGTTTGTGTGTGTGTGTGTGATGCGTGACTTTGGATCTGCCAGTAGGCCGGGCTTGGGTGGCCTGGCAGGTCCAAGAATAGCAAAAAGAAAATAAAAAAAAATAGGCAATTTGGATTCCTGATACACAGGCCATCCTCATGCGAGCCTGGTTTGATCGACCGATCGAGGTTGTGTTCCCGCCCCGGTTCAGAGGGCAAGCGTGGGATCGCAAGGGGGGGGGATAGAAGGGATGGGATGGGATGAGGTTGGGACATGGGCGGTTCGGTCGAGGTGTCATCCGCGCAGGAGCCAACCGAGACCGAGACCGAGCCAGGGAAGGGGGGGATAAACCCGCGTCGGTGCGTGTGTGTGTGCCTGTTTCGAGGAGAACCGAGTCATGGGGGGCAGAGAGAAGCCCAGCCCACCCAGGCGGGCCTCCACTCCCCGTCTCGACCGGCTCGACCGGCTCGACCGGCGACCCGAGGGGGCTGGTTCGCCGAACGGTTTGTGTTCCCATCGGACGGATTCCATCGGTGCCGGGGACACACACACACACACACACACGCGGG